>CM066569.1:11292500-11312500 GCA_033816785.1 Picus viridis | reverse complement strand
AATTAAAGACCCCCTGATGCTAGAAAGCCACATTAATTATTCATCTGAAAACATTTACATAGAGTCCCCTGTTTCCCTTCTTCAATAAATTATCAACTTCACGTCTCCATAATTCATCGAAATGACTAAAAATACATTGTCTCAGCCTCCATCACCTCCCTCCTCACTCTGGCTTTGTCTGTTCCAACTGTGAGGAGTTCAGTATCTTAATGTGAAGGACTCCTACTGCTCTTAAGTGAAAAGGAAAAAAAAAAAAAGCCAGGAGGGACAGAGGAAGGAAAGATTTACCCCTGCACAGGAGTCCTGCCAACGGCAGTCATTTTTCTCTTGTTCTTCCCTGCACAACTGTCATGATCCTGAGGTCTGAAGGAGCTCATCAACTATTTCTAAGGAGGAAAATTCCAGTGAGGGCAGCAGGAAAAAATACATGTTTCTGGGGCAAAAGAGGCTTGAGTTTAGGAAATTTCTATGCTGAGCTGCAGGTGTCCTGTGTGACCCAAAGCCTAGCAGCTGATGTGCCTGGATGAGCTCCATACCCCACCTGTACAGCAGGCTAGTGGTTCCCTATCTGCCAGGTGGGGGGGTGCTGCTCTGCCAGTATAAACTTCCAATAGAGGAGTGAAAAGGCAGCCCAGCTCAGGCTGAGGCAGAAGTTCTGCAGCAATTCACAACAAAGATGTCTCTGCAGGCACAACCGAGGGAAAATTCACTGCAGAGGGTTTTCTCCAACACATTTGGCTTAGTGATGAAGTGAACTGTCACATGAGAGAGTTAAAAACCCCAGTCCTCTGAGGGCTTGTTTACATGGGGAGCTAAGACAAATTAGTGTGAGGTGTGAGTTAATGCACTGAAGTCGAAGTGCATTAAACCTCTGTGTGGGTGCTCTGATACAGAAGGAAAATGGCCTCATTTCACTATGGTGGCAATCAAACAAAAGCAAAGCAATTTAAGAAGGACATCGAGACACTTGAACGTGTCCAGAGAAGGGCAACAAGGCTGGGGAGAGGCCTTGAGCACAGCCCTGTGAGGAGAGGCTGAGGGAGCTGGGGTTGCTTAGCCTGGAGAAGAGGAGGCTCAGGGGCGACCTCATTGCTGTCCACGACTACCTGAAGGGAGGTTGTAGCCAAGTGGGGGTTGGTCTCTTCTCCCAGGCAACCAGCACCAGAACAAGGGGACACAGTCTCAAGCTGCAACAGGGAATGTTTAGGCTGGGGTGAGGAGAGAGTTCTTCGCTGAGAGAGTTGTTAGCCATTGGAATGTGCTGCCCAGGGAGGTGGTGGAATCACCATCCCTGGAGGTGTTCAAGAGGGGACTGGATGTGGCACTTGCTGCCATGGTCTAGTCGCGAGGTTTGTGGTTACAGGTTGGACTCGATGATCTTCGAGGTCTCTTCCAACCTTGGTAATACTGTGATACTGTGAAGGGCACTTTATCCCCAGATGTCCATAGAATCATAGGATCATAGGATCATAGAATCAATGAGGTTGGAAAAGACCTCAAAGATCATCAAGTCCAACCTATCACCCAACACCTCATGACTAACTAAACCATGGCACCAAGTGCCACGTCCAATCCCCTCTTGAACACCTCCAGGGATGGTGACTCCACCACCTCCCTGGGCAGCACATTCCAATGGCTAACGACTCTCTCTGGGAAGAACTTTCTCCTCACCTTGAGCCTAAACTTCCCCTGGCGCAGCTTGAGACTGTGTCCTCTTGTTCTGGTGCTGATTGCCTGGGAGAAGAGGCCAACCCCTACCTGGCTACAACCTCCTTTCAGGTAGTTGTAGACAGCAAGAAGGTCTCCACTGAGCCTCCTCTTCTCCAGGCTAAACAATCCCAACTCCCTCTGTAATTCATGTGCATTCATTTCACATCTTTGGTTAACATCTATGAACGTCCTAACCTGCAGGGCTTGGACAAGTTCACTCTCCATGTGACCCTGAGTAACTACTGGTCTCTGCAGAACCAGAAGTGGTCTGGTGACTACAGGAATCAGACCAAATGTGCTTTCCTGAGAGCATAGGGGGCTGGTGACCAAGAAGGGGTGAGTTTCTAAGATGGTAGATGGAAGAGGGTAAGATGGACACTGGTGGGATTCTTGGAATGTGGTCAAAGAAGGCATTCAAGAATTAACTAGGAAAAGAGAGTACTGGCTCCAAAGGAGTTTGCCCACTGACCTCTAAACATATGGGTTCAGAAGGAAATAAAGAGGTTGCTATGTTTGGACCTGGGTCTAAGACTGAAAATGGGGTTAAACTGATTACCAAAAAAAGTGATACACTTATCTGAAGCATTGTGGTGGGTTTTGTTTTCCCTTTCCTTACCTTTGTTTTAGATGGACTGTCTTGGTTCAGCAGTGAATAGCATGATAACAAACCCCTTGTCTGGCCAGGAGACTCAGCATAAATCTTGGGCACTGCTCTCCTGGAGCTGAGAAACCAGAAATTTCCCACTTCTAATTCCTGGAAGACAATCTACTGAGGTCTGTTTAAACATGAAGCTGCTAGCTCTGCTTCAAGCTGTTTCTCACAAATTGGTGGAGGCTGGCGGGGGCATAAGCCATATTCTGCTCTCTTCACCAAATGGATGTGCCTGAGAGATGTGAGCAAGTCTACTGTCCTTCTTGTAGAATTAATGTAATGGAGAGGAATGTATACAGGGACATAGGAAATACACAAATATCAGACCCACCTGATGGATGTGGGGCAGGCTGTGGATGTTGTCTACCTGGACTTCAGCAAGGCCTTTGACACCGTCCCCAACAGCAAACTCCTGGCCAAGCTGTCAGCCCCTGGCTTGGACAGCAGCACTCTGTGCTGGGTTAGAAGCTGGCTGAAGGCTGAGCCCAGGGAGTGGAGGTGAATGGTGCCACATCCAGCTGGCAGCCAGGCACTAGTAGTGTCCCCAGGGATCAGTTCTGGGCCCCATCCTGTTTAATATTTTCATTGATGATCTGGATGAGGGGATTGAGTCCATCATCAGTAAATTTGCAGATGACACCAAGCTGGTAGAAGGAGGTGACCTGTTGGAGGGTAGGAGAGCTCTGCAGAGGGACCTTGACAGGCTGGACAGATGGGCAGAGTCCAACAGGATAGCATTCAACAAGACCAAGTGCCGGGTGCTGCACGTTGGCCACAGCAACCCCATGCAGAGCTACAGGCTGGGGTCAGAGTGGCTGGAGCAGCCAGGCAGAAAGGGACCTGGGGGGACTGATTGACAGCTGGCTGAACATGAGCCAGCAGTGTGCCCAGGTGGCCAAGGGGGCCAATGGCACTGCATCAGAAATAGTGTGGCCAGCAGGAGCAGGGAGGTCATTGTGCCCCTGTACTCAGCACTGGTTAGGCCACACCTTGAGTCCTGTGTCCAGTTCTGGGCTCCTCAGTTTAGGAAAGATGTTGAGTTGCTGGAAGGTGTCAGAGAAGGGCAACAAAGCTGGGGAGGGGGCTTGGAACATAAGCCCTATGAGGAGAGGCTGAGGGAGCTGGGGTTGCTTAGCCTGGAGAAGAGGAGGCTCAGGGGAGACCTTATTGCTCTCTACAACTACCTAAAAGGTGGTTGTAGCCAGGAAGGGGTTGGCCTCTTCTCCCAGGCAACCAGCACCAGAACAAGAGGACACAGTCTCAAGCTGTGCCAGGGGAAGTTTAGGCTGGAGGTGAGGAGAAAGTTCTTCACCGAGAGAGTGATTCACCATTGGAATGTGCTGCCCAGGGAGGTGGTGGAGTCGCCGTCCCTGGAGGCATTCAAGAGGGGACTGGACGTGGCACTTCGTGCCATGGTCTAGTCATGAGGTCTGTGGTGACAGGTTGGACTTGATGATCTTCGAGGTCTCTTCCAACCTTAGCGATACTGTGGTACTGTGTCCAGAGAAGGGCAATGAGGCTGGGGAGGGGTTTGGAGCACAGCCCTGTGAGGAGAGGCTGAGGCAGCTGGGGGTGTTTAGCCTGGAGAAGAGGAGGCTCAGGGAGACCTTCTTGCTGTCTACAACTACCTGAAGGAGGTTGTAGCCAGGAGAGCGTTGGTCTCTTCTCCCAGACAATCAGCACCAGAACAAGAGGACACAGTCTCAAGCTGTGCCAGGGGATGTTTAGACTGGAGGTGAAGAGAAAGTTCTTCCCAGAAAGAGTAATTGGCCATTGGAATGTGCTGCCCACGGAGGTGGTGGAGTCACCAGCCCTGGAGGTGTTCATAAAGGGATTGGACGAGGCACTTGGAGCCATGGTTTAGTAGTCATGAGGTGTTGGGTGACAGGTTGGACTTGATGATCCTTGAGATCTTTTCCAACCTTATTGATTCTATCATTCTATGATTCTATGATCAATACATAGGAGCAGTGTCTATGACAGTGAGGGAGAAATAGGAGTGTCAGCTGTAGAAGGTGCTAGGTATTCAGGGGCCGACTTCTGGAAATGTGTCACTGTTTGGAAGATCTCCTGTACTTCCCTGTGAATGTCACGAAGTAGTACACTCCAGTTTGTTAGCCCCAGCCCAGGTCTTGAATTCGGAGTAGATTTGATATACGGTGTGCCATTAGCGCTGAGCACAATCTCTTCCCTGTGCTCTTTTCCTTGGAGACTGGAGGTGTGATTTCCTAGGCTGTGCTGCAAAAGAACACCGATAGAGGTCATTCTGCTACTCAGGATGTCTCTAGAGGATGCTGTGTAGCACTGAACCCGAAGCCTTCTAGCATTCAAATGGAGTCAGATACTTGTGATTAAATTTACTCAGATATAAATATCATCCATTGCTTACCAATTAAATTATGGTTCAGGCTAAGTTACTAAGGGATCTGAATTAACATTCTTCTGGATGTAGAGAAACACATTTTTGCAGGCATTAGGGAAAAAAACCTCCCTTCCTTCTCCTCCATCTCAGGAAATTGGGTTAAAATTTTCCACAGTGAAGTTTTTCAGCCCTTTGTACTGTCTGTGGAGACCCCTTAAAAACTGTCTGGGCTGTGGCTGCCATCCAGATGTACATAAGTGTCAATCTTTGGATGCCTCACTCACAGTCCAGTGTGTACTGTTAAATTTGTGTGGACCTTCACCTGCATGGAAGTAATAATTGGTGCTGTGTCTCCTGGGGGATGGAACAATATGTAATTGGCTTAAACAGAAGATCTAGTTAGACATTAAGAAGCCTTTACTGATGGCACAGCAATAAAGCATAGGAATAAATGGCTGGGGCCCTGAGAAGTTTGGATGAACACACTGAAATTATCTTGTCTTCTCCTGGAAGGAAAGCAGAGATCATTCACTGTGGTTTCTTCCAACATTATTTTCTCTGCTTCTGCATATGCCCACCAAGTTTTCTTGCCAAAAGCGGTAACAGCAGCAGTTTCATTGCTGCAGCACTGCCATGGAAAACGCTGCTCCATCAGTGCCCCAAAGGAAGAGCAGGCTGATATAAAAGAATGCCAACAAGAGCATCCTTGCTTTCCAAGCTGGCAGGAGTGAGCCATTTTGGAAGGTGATGAACATCCCCATAACCCAGGCTCTAGCTTTCTTGGCTGAGCCAAATTGTCTTGCCGAGTTGTCAAACAGGAGAAATGTTACCACTGTAATTAAAAGCATTAAAGCAATCAAAAGGAGCATGCAAGCATAATTAAGGCACTATTGGTTTATGTCCCCTGCAGGCATTCTTTTAAAAATAAATGACTTTTTGGGTTAATTTAAGCCTCTTCCAAAAACCATCACTTAAAACAAAAGGGGAAAGGAACTTCCATCCATATATTTGCCAGTAAAACTACTTAGTTTTCAATCTCATAACCTATGCTGGTAAGATTTCCCCACCCTGACAAAGCTCATCTGCTGAATAAAGAGCATGGCCTTGAAAGAAGGAGTTGGATCTGGACAGCAAGAACTGAAGAGGGGCAAGAGAGACTTCAGTGACTCCAGGTAATCCCGTCATAAAAGAGGAATCAGCTCTGCTGTGCCGGTGTCAGACATGGTGTTACGAAAGCACCTATGAAGGAAAGGTACACAGAACAACTAACGAGGCTGGAAGAGCATTTTCCAACCTGGTGGGTGGTAAAAAGGGAGATGAATGGAATGGAATGGAATGGAATGGAATGGAATGGAATGGAATAGAATAGAATAGAATAGAATAGAATAGAATAGAATAGAATAGAATAGAATAGAATAGAATAGAATAGAATAGAATAGGACGAGGTTGGAAGAGACCTTTGAGATCATCAAGTCCAACCCATCACCCAACACCACCTAATCAACTAAACCATGGCACCAAGCACCCCATCCAGTCTCCTCCTAAACACCTGTGATGGTGACTCCACCACCTCCCTGGGCAGCACATTCCAATGGGCAATCTCTCTCTCTATGAAGAATTTCTTCCTTACATCCAGTCTAAATCTCCCCTGGTGCAGCTTGAGACTGTGTCCTCTTGTTCTGGTGCTGGTTGCCTGGGAGAAGGGACCAACCCCCACTTGGCTACAACCTCCCTTCAGGTAGTTGTAGACAGCAATAAGGTCTCCCTGAGCCTCCTCTTCTCCAGGCTAAACACCCCCAGCTCCCTCAGCCGCTCCTCACAGGGCTTGTGCTCCAAACCCCTCACCAGCTGAAGATCAGGAACATCGAGTGAGTGTGGGGGAGCTGCAACTCTTACCATAGAATCATAGAATCAATAAGGTTGGAAAAGACCTCAAAGATCATCAAGTCCAACCTGTCACCCAACACATCATGACTACTAAACCAGGGCACTTCTGACACTCTGCAAGTCTGGAGTAATGTTGCACTGTGGAAGAGGCTAAGCCTCACTTGTAGAGCTTGCTGGGTTAAGCCTTGGAGAAGCAGATATTCAGCTCTGGCTTTCTGAACCTGAGCTGTCTGCAGAAAGTAGGCACAGCCTGTCTGCTTTGGGAAAGATGGACTTAGTGCTGTGTGTGCATGTGTGTGTGGCAGTTTGGGTGGTGACAAAAGTATCATAGTATCACAGTATAGTATCAGTCGGGGTTGGAAGGGACCACAAGGATCAGCTAGTTCCAACCCCCCTGCCATGGGCAGGGACACCCCACACTACATCAGGCTGGCCAGAGCCTCCTCCAGCCTGGGCTTAAACACCTCCAGGGACGGGGCCTCAACCACCTCTCTGGACGAGGGAGTGGCAAGCATGCTTGCCACCAGTTTGGCATGTCACAAAGCCAACCTCTGAGAAAGCAAACAATGCTGATTTTACTTTGTGAATTAGTTGGGTTACAGTTGGACTGCATGACCTTAAAAGTCTTTTCCAACCTTAATGATTCTATGATTCTAAGAGTGCCATCCCTCAGGGTCTGAATGACACCATGATGGACAGCTGAGAAGAGTTGGGTAGCCTGAGCCATGCAGGTAGAAAACTGGCACTGACTCTAATTTTTCATTGCAGTTTGTCATGATAAGAGTCAATGGGTGTACCTTTTCTCCCCAAAACTGATTCAGCAGGAGGTTTCAGGGTGCAGGGGTATGTTTCTGCATCAGATTCAAGCATGCACATGAAGGTGAGAGCTGTGCAGATCACAGCTGCCTTTGCATTCATAGAATCATAGAATCATAGAATCATTCTCCAGATCTCATTAGGATCTGCAGCCTTACAGTGACTGGAGCAAGCATTTTCCTTTCCCAAAACCTTGCCCTGTTAGTGAGGCTGCTGCTTCCCCTGGTTGCTTGGCTTAGAGCTGCTGCAGTTCCCGGCCAGGGAAGGAAGCAAGGGAGAACCCTTACGCTGGAAGATCTCCTGCAGCACCTCCGCAGAGGGGCACAAATACCTCTCCTCTACCTCACTTCTGTTTTTGTCCTCTGTCTCCGCTGAGTGGTGCCACAGCTGATGTGCCATCTGTGCAGAACAGACTGATGACTCTTTCCTTTGCCCCACGCCCTCTGCAGAGGCAAGGGGCTGGCAACTGGCTGCGGCAGGCATGCAAAAGGACAAAGTGAACGTCACAGGCAGCACCGAGAAAATCCATCCGAAGCCCGGCTCCATATGGGGAAGCACAGTTCCAGCTGTTCAGCCTTTGGAGTAAGCTGGCTCTGAAGCTGCTGGTACCCTGGCTTTAATGCTAGGCAAGCACAGACCTATCAGAGCTGTTGAAAAGGGGGTAAGCAGCGGGGATAGCAACGTCATGCTGGTACAAGGAATCTTGTGATGCTATGGCTCCCCATGATTATGCTGTTAACAGCCAAGCAGGGTGGAGTTTAATGAGCAAAGGTAGATGAGAAAAAGGAAAACAGCTGAGACAAATGATGTTTAAATGTGATGGCTCATTAAGCAAAAGCTTTCTGCTATGTTTCTTTCCATGGTAGCAACAAAAGGGACAATGGCCATAAGTAAGAGGCAAGCTACTGACAACAGAAAGGATTTATAGACAGTATCAGTTCAGCAGCTCCAAGTGAAGAGGTTTGCAATGTCTTTGCACAAGGAAGAGAGCTCTTTTCAGACCTAATCCTAGGAGCTTCCCACTGGATAGCAAGGAACAATCCTGCTTTCCTGCAGGGCCAAACTCCCGTCTCCAGCAGATATTTTACAACACAGATGTCAGTGCAGCATGGGCTATGGGTCTCAAACTAATGCATCCATGATCTTGCCTGACCTGGCTTACAGATGCTTGCATGTGTGTCTTTGGTCTTGGCCAAATCTTCTAGTGTTTACTGAAATGTAGGCCTAAACAGATAGTGAGAAAGTTATCCTAATCAATCCTCCAGGAGGCAGGAGCAGCTTCGCTGGTGTCCTTCCTGCCAGCTATGTAACCTGTTCCCAAAGCATCTGAGTGGTAGAGGCTCTGCAGCCCTCAAAACTGAGCAACTGTTCCAGTGCTTTGTTGTCATTATCCAGCTTGTCAGTATAGTGTCCTACCCAGCCAGGATATGGAGGATGGATGATTTCCTCTCTCTTTGCTGGAGCTTTAGTATCAATTTTGTGATAGACTGCCTTTCAGCTTTCCAACAACATATGAGGAAAGATCTCCATGGTGTTCATCTGTCTTACAAAGCAAAGGCCTACTCTGCATTTGCATAAATCATGAAGCTGGGTGTGATCTTCTGCCTGAGCAACAAGATGCACTCCGTCATATTCAAGTTTCTGTTATGTCATTTATGGTGTTCAAGAGGGGACTGGACGTGGCTTTTGGTGCCATGGTCTAGTCATGAGGTCTGTGGTGACAGGTTGGACTTGATGATCTTTGAGGTCTCTTCCAACCTTGGTGCTTCTGTGAAAATGGTAAAGGCAATAGCCTTCAGAAACAAAATACCTGATCCTCCAGAAGCTTCCATCAGTGTGCTGTTGAGCTGAGAATGTGGTCCTGCAGTCCAGCAAGAGTGGAGTACAGGGCCCTGGACCTCTTTCAGGAATGAGATAGACTGAGTGGATGATTTCTTCCAAAGTTAGGACATCGTGGATGACAAGAGAATAATTTTGTTACTGTTCTTGTCTTGATTTTGGCACGAGCAGCCTAGCCTCCTCAGAAATGGCATTGCCCAGGACTGGAACATTTAGCCACTGGGATGTCATGGAAAGTATTCTGCTAGGTCTCTCCATAAGGAAAAAGCACAAGGAGCAGACACAGAGATAGCAGATCCAAGCACCCTATTTGTTGGCCTTCTTGAAGGCCAGGCACCAAGAAACTAGCTGGAATTCTAGGATTCCCTCTGAAGTGACTCACAGCAGCAGTGATATGGGCCCTTTTGTCAGCTGTGTTCTGCACATGACTGCACTGACATTGTAAACCACAGTGAAACAAACCACTTTGTTCAAACAACTGCTGCAACAGAAGGTCCTCTGTCCCAAACATCATTCGATCCAAGAGGGACTGAACCGACTTACAAGCAGCTTTCATCAACACCCTCTCTGTTCCAAGGCAGGAGCTTGCACTGTGGGAGCTGGAACCCACAAATCTCATGGGAAGGCATGGGAAGTGCTTATTGGTTAAGAGATGGCAACACTGCAGACCCAAGAAATGTTGCTGAGGCCATTCATCTGTGATGGGGAGTTTAATCCAATCCCCTCTTGAATACCTTCAGGGATGGTGACTCCACCACCTCCCTGGCCAGCACATTCCAAGGGCTAACAACTCTCTCTGGGAAGAACTTTCTCCTCACCTCCAGCCTAAACTTCCCCTGGTGTAGCTTGAGACTGTGTCCTCTTGTTCTGGTGCTGGTTGCCTGGGAGAAGAGACCAACCCCCTCCTGACTACAACCTCCCTTCAGGTAGTTGTAGAGAGCAATAAGGTCTCCCCTGAGCCTCCTCTTCTCCAGCTCCCTCAGCGTCTCCTCCTAGGGCTTGTGCTTGAGGCCTCTCCCCAGCCTCGTTGCCCTTCTCTGGACATGTTCAAGAGTTCAAGAGGGGATTGGACGTGGCACTTGGTGGCTTAGTGGTCACGAGGTCTTGGGTGACAAGTTGGACTTGATGATCTCTGAGGTCGTTTCCAACCTTATTGATTCTATGATTCTGTGGCTCTATAAGCTTCTGTACCACTGTACCTCCTGTTTAGTGGATGTCAACATATTGCAGTGTGGCAAGAGCTCATTTTGTGCATACAAATCAATGCTGTGATTGATGGGCCTCGGTCTGATTTTTTGTTCAAAATTGTTGAAGCTCTATTACCTGGATGACATGAGTCAGAGAAACTAAAGGCTCACTGATTATGATGTTAGAAAGCATCCAGGGTCTGCAAAAGAATAACCTACGTCACGGCACACTGTGTTTGCCATTGACACTTTGATGGCAGATACCAAGTATTAATTAGTGCAACCCATGAGAAAAACAGTAAAGCAAGGCCAGCTGGAGGTGCAGTGACTGAAGCAAGTTTCATCTGGGCCTCTGGCACCAAGAGACTCTCCAAGACTTCTTACTGGATCCAGCACCATTGCTGCGATGTGAGTGTGGCTAAAGCTAAGACATTGCAGTCGGCAGAGATCCAGACAAAGCAGGAGGTGCAGTCTGGAGACCTGTGCAGCTCTTGCTGAAGTAGACACAGTTGGTCAGCTGAATGGCTCTCCAGACTTTGCAGCCAGTGTTGGTTCATCGTGGTGACTGCCATCAGACTTTTGGCCATTAGTTCACATGTAGTTACAAATGGAATGGAATGGAATGGAATGGAATGGAATGGGAATGGAATGGAATAGAATAGAATAGAATAGAATAGAATAGAATAGAATAGAATAGAATAGAATAGAATAGAATAGAATAGAATAGAATAGACCAGGTTGGAAGAGATCTTCGAGATGATCGAGTCCAACCTATCACCCAACACCATCTAATCAACTAACCCATGGCACCAAGCACCCCATCCAGTCTCCTCCTAAACACCTCCAGTGATGGTGACTCCACCACCTCCCCAGGCAGCACGTGCCAATGGCCAATCTCTCTTTGTATGAAGAACTTCTTCCTAACATCCAGCCTAAATCTCCCCTGGTACAGCTTGAGACTGTGTCCTCTTGTTCCAGTGCCAGTTGCCTGAGAGAAGAAAGCAGCCCTTGCCTGTCTACAACCTCCCTTCAGGTAGCTGTAGACAGCAATTAGGTCTCCCCTGAGCCTCCTCTTCTCCAGGCTAAGGTCGTGATCCAGACACCTCCACCTCACACTGCCTGTAGGTGCACACAGTTTAATTCACTCCTGAGCTGCAAACCTCACTTTGGTGTGTGGCTTGTTGCTCACTAACAAGATCTGAATCTCCAATTCCCTGGGAATATCATCTTAGATTGTAGCCAGGTGGGGGTTGGTCTCTTCTCCCAGGCAACCAGCACCAGAAGAAGAGGACACAGTCTCAAGCTGCACCAGGGGAAGTTTAGGCTCATGGTGAGGAGAAAGCTCTTCACAGATAATTTGCCATCAGAATGTGCTGCCCAGGGAGGTGGTGGAGTCACCGTCCCTGGAGGTGTTTATGAAGAGACTGGATGAGGTGCTTGGTGCCATGGTTTGGTTGATTAGATGGTGTTGGATGATAGATTGGACTTGATGATCTCAAAGGTCTCTTCCAACCTGGTCTATTCTATTCTATTCTATTCTATTCTATTCTATTCTATTCTATTCTATTCTATTCTATTCTATTCTATTCTATTCTATTCTATTCTGTTCCGTTATTCCATTCCATTCCATTCCATTCCATTCCATTCCATTCCATTCCATTCCATTCCATTCCATTCCATTCCATTCTAGCGTTTAAGACCAGTCCTTCCACTTCATTCCAATCCATGAGGATGCAGAAAGCACCAGGAAACTGAGTTTTGAGCTGGAATGTCTTCTGATTGGTATGTTCACAAAACATTCAGCCACAGAAAGTCAGGAATGTATAAATAGGTACTTCTGCCATACTTTTCACCCACTTTGCCTGTCTCATAGGTGAGTCCTTCTCCTGGTTTTGCTCTAATGGATTGCCTACAACTTTCTTAATTTTTTCCAGGTGGCCTCTCTCCAGTTTCACATCTACCAATTACCACATTTTTCTTCCTGCAGCTATTGCAAGCAGTAACCAAAACAGCAAAGGAAACAGTTCCAAAACACATCCCCGTGGACAGATCCAGGGGATGACAAATAATTTGATGCTCAGTCATGTTATGCTGACATGTAAACCCACTGAAGATGACCAGAACAAATGGGACCTGAGTGTCTTCATAAATTTCCTTGAGTGCTTGGTGGGAGGCAGAACATGCTCTTGCCAACGACCTCTGAGACTGCAGTATAAAAATAACCTAAAGCATTTAAAAAGCAACAAGAGGGGAAGGATGCATTTTATGTCAATTCAGTCAAAAAGTCCTCAGAATTAGTTGCCTGAAGTGTTTGGGAAAGCTGACAGAGTATAATAGCACAGAGACTATTTTCTTGCTTCTCAGCAAAGACAGCATTAATCGTCTGGGCTTAATATAGCCTTCCACATGCCAACTGGGTGCAAAATTATGGCTGGTATTAGAAAACCACTTACCAGGCTTAAAGTGCAGTAAGCTGTGGGGTGTGTATGCAGATGGAGTATGCCTGAGGACATGGACTGACCTTGAGAATTGTATGCTGTCTCTGGAGACAGTGACTCTTCATCAAGGACCCTGTCAGAGGTGGGGCTCTTCTCTTGCTGTGCCCAGAGTGAAGTGGTGAATGGTGCCACATCCAGCTGGAAGCCAGGCACTAGTGGTGTCACCCAGGGATCAGTTCTGGGCCCCATCCTGTTCAATATCTTCATTGATGATCTGGATGAGAGGATTGAGTCAGCCATCAGTAAATTTGCAGATGGCACCAGGCTGGGAGCAGGTGTTGATCTGTTAGAGGGTAGAAGGGCTCTGCAGAGGGACCTTGACAGGCTGGACAGATGGGCAGAGTCCAACAGGATGGCATTCAACAAATCCGTGTGCCGGGTGCTGCACTTTGGCCACAGCAACCCCATGCAGAGCTACAGGCTGGGGTCAGAGTGGCTGGAGAGCAGCCAGGCAGAGAGGGACCTGGGGGGACTGGTTGACAGCTGAACATGAGCCAGCAGTGTACCCAGGTGGCCAAGAAGGCCAATGGCATCCTGGACTGCATCAGGAATAGTGTGGCCAGCAGGAGCAGGGAGGTCATTGTGCCCCTGTACTCAGCACTGGTTAGGCCACACCTTGAGTCCTGTGTCCAGTTCTGGGTTCCTCAATTTAAGAAGCACATTGAGACACTTGAACATGTCCAGAGAAGGGCAACAAAGCTGGGGAGGGGTTTGGAGCACAGCCCTGTGAGGAGAGGCTGAGGGAGCTGGGGTTGTTTAGCCTGCAGAAGAGGAGGCTCAGGGGCGACCTTATTGCTCTCTACAACTACCTAAAAGGTGGTTGTAGCCAGGTGGGGGTTGGTCTCTTCTCCCAGCAACCAGCACCAGAACAAGGGGACACAGTCTCAAGCTGCAACAGGGAAGGTTTAGGCTGGATGTTAGGAAGAAATTCTTCACAGAAAGAGAGATTGACCACTGGAATGTGCTGCCCAGGGAGGTGGTGGAGTCACCATCACTGGAGGTGTTTAGGAAGAGACTGGATGGGGCACTTGGTGCCATGGTTTAGTTGATTAGATGGTTTTGGGTGATAGGTTGGACTTGATGATCTCAGAGGTCTCTTCTAACCTGGTTAATTCTATTCTATTCTATTCTATTCTATTCTATTCTATTCTATTCTATTCTATTCTATTCTATTCTATTCTATTCTATTCTATTCTATTCTACTCTACTCTACTCTACTCTACTACTCTACTCTCCTTTACTCTACTGCATTCCACTCCTCTCCTCTCTCCACTCCACTCCACTCCACTCCACTCCACTCCACTCCACTCCACTCCACTCCACTCCCTCCACTCCACTCCACTCCTCCACTCCACTCCATTCTATTCTATTCTATTCTATTCTATTCTATTCTATTCTATTCTATTCTATTCTATTCTATGCTATGCTATGCTATGCTATGCTATGCTATGCTATGCTATGCTATCTTTCCAACACAGCTCAGAGTTTGTTGTTCTGGTGTTAGTACCTAGTAAATTTGGCTCAGCTGCTCAGCACTCATAGAATCAAAGGACCTCAGAGAAATGTAACACTCTTTTCTATATGTACATGCATTGTGTCTCCATTCTGTTTATCTCCTTTTGACTAATTATAAGTTACAGGTTTTGCAGTGAATGCTTTGTTGCTCTGTCTGTCGCCGGCTTCCTTTGTTGTGCAGCGATCTCCCTCTGTGATCTCTGATGAGAGGATTAATTGTAAGAGCCTGATTATAAATATGCTGTCAGCAAAGTCTTTCTGCACAAATGTAAATCTTTGCTAAAATTAGGAGACATTCAGCTTAGCATTTCCATGGTTATCCAGATACTGACATACAACAGCACCATGCAGAGGGAGTCAAGAAGATCCATGCACCAGGATTTTTGATCATCAGTCAGCAGCAGCATTTAGGTAATTATGTCTGTGCAGGATGTTATGACCCTGTAGTGCCAGTCACTGAGGTGGCTTCATTTGATTATGAAAATATACATTTCCTGCCCTAAAACATTATGGTATTTATAAGCGTTCCTCTCATTATTGAGCCACCTGCTGCCTTAGTGAGAGTGACAGGGCTCAACTTGTGTGAACTGATCCTGAACTGGAAGCACAGAGACTTGCTGCAGCTCCTCTTCTGACTGCTGGAAGGATGAAAAGTTTGTCAGCATGGCTGGAATGGAGAGAACACGAGCCAGCAGTGTGCCCAGGTGGCCAAGAAGGCCAATGGCATCCTGGCATGCATCAAGAATAGTGTGGCCAGCAGGAGCAGGGAAGTCATTGTGCCCCTGTGCTCTGCACTGGTGGGGCCACACCCTAAGTCCTGTGTCCAGTTCTGGGCCATTCAGTTTAGGAAGGACATTGAGACTCTTGAACGTGTCCAGAGAAGGGCAATGAGGCTGGGGAGAGGCCTTGAGCACAGCCCTGTGAGGAGAGGCTGAGGGAGCTGGGGTTGCTTAGCCTGGAGAAGAGGAGGCTCAGGGGAGACCTTATTGCTCTCTACAACTCCCTGAAGGGAGGTTGTAGCCAGGTGGGAGTTGGTCTCTTCTCCCAGGCAAGCAGCACCAGAACAAGAGGACACAGTCTCAAGCTGCACCAGGGGAGGTTTAGGCTGGAGGTTAGGAAGAAGTTCTTCCCAGAGAGAGCTGTTCGCCATTGGAATGTGCTGCCCAGGGAGGTGGTGGAGTCATTGTCCTTGGAGGTGTTCAAGAGGGGATTGGACGTGGCACTTGGTGCCATGGTTTAGTCATGAGGTCTGTGGTGACAGTTTGGACTTGATGATCTTTGAGGTCTTTTCCAACCTTGGTGATTCTGTGATTCTGTGAAATGGCTGATAAGAAGGGGAAGGCATTTCATAGAATCATGGAGTCATAGAGTGGTTTGGGTTGAAAGGGACCTTAGAGATCATCTAGCTCCAACTCCCCTCCCATGGGCAGGGACACCTGCCCCTAGACCAGGTTGCTCAAGGTCCCGTCCAACCTGGCTTTAAACACTCCCAGAGTTGGAACCTCCCCACCTTCTCTAGGCAACCTGTTACAGTGCCTTACCACCATTATGGTCAATAATGTCTTCCTAATACCTAGTCTAAATCTAGCTTCTTCCAGTTTGAAGCCATTACCCCTCCTGTGCCTTTGTAAAAGTCTCTCTTCAGCCTTCTTGTAAGCTCCCTTCGAATACTCAAGGGCTACTACAAGGTCTCTCCAGAGCCTTCTTTTCTGCAGGCTTAGCACTTCCAACTCTTTTAGCCTGTGTAGATAGAAGAGACATTCACAGTATCACAGTATCGCTAAGGGTGGAAGAGACCTCGAAGATCATCGAGTCCAACCTGTCACCACAGACCTCATGACTAAACCATGGCACCAAGTGCCACGTCCAATCCCCTCTTGAACACCTCCAGGGATGGTGACTCCACCACCTCCCTGGGCAGCACATTCCAATGGCGAACGACTCGGTGAAGAACTTTCTCCTCACCTCCAGCCTAAACTTCCCCTGGCACAGCTTGAGACAGTGTCCTCTTGTTCTGGTGCTGGTTGCTAGAGAGAAGAGGCCAACCCCTTCCTGGCTACAACCACCCTTCAGGTAGTTGTAGAGAGCAATAAGGTCTCCCCTGAGCCTCCTCTTCTCCAGGCTAAACAACCCCAGCTCCCTCAGCTTCTCCTCATAGGGCTTGTGCTCAAGACCTCTCCCCAGCCTTACTCCAACCCACTGATCATCTTTATGCCCTCCCCTCTGGACCTGCTCTTACAGTTCCATGTCCTTCTTGTGTCAGGAGCTTCAGAACTGGATGCAGTACTTCAAATGGGGTCTCACAAGAGCAGAGGAGCAGAATTACCTCCTTCAATGCAGCCCAGGATTTGGTTGGCTCTCTGGGCTGCAAGCCCAGGAGTTAGTAACCAAATGGACCCATTCAGCTGAGGGCCTGATCCATGTCTCACATACTCTTCAGTAAACCCCTGTCAGAGGAAAGAAGAGCTGCCTTCATGACGAGCAGTTCCTATGCACTCAACATCTCGTGTCGTCATCACCCTGTGTGCTGGGTTTTAGTTATCTTGGGGATCCACTTTCCTCCCCAGCCCCAGTCTGTGAAGCATGGCTGTGCTCCTCAGCGTTAGGCCATCGTTTTGGCTGTGCATGGGGAGTGAACCCTGCTTCTAGGGCATGGACACCTGCTCTCAGGCTGGAGTACCACAGCCATAGAGGTGTTCATCTGAACCCTGACAGTTCAAGGCTGCTCACTGTGCTCCTAGCACTGGAGGATGGCCTCACTTTTCCTACTTCCGTCTCCCTTTCCCCCTCCCCATACCAGGACAGGCTCCTTGGCTTTTCTGTGGGGGCACATCATGGCAGATGTGTGTTCTCCTTCGAGACTCACCCACTGTTTGGCATAATT
The DNA here is from genome assembly GCA_033816785.1 of Picus viridis. Lineage (NCBI taxonomy): Eukaryota > Metazoa > Chordata > Aves > Piciformes > Picidae > Picus > Picus viridis. The sequence continues at coordinate 11,295,150 of CM066569.1, read as the reverse complement.
AATCCTGACACATTGCAGTTGCTGTTACAGAAGAAATGTCAGGAGAAATTAGACCAGCTGGTAGCATGAAAACCAGGGAAGCCAGGACTGTGTGGTGCCTCACTTTCCTAGAGAGGTTTGATTTGCTTTCCTGTCAGGGATGGGGTGGGACTGGATGGCTGTGAGCAGGAGAGGGTGACCTCTGTCACCCACTAGTGGCACAGTCCCACTGAGACCCATAGAGGGGATAGCAGGAACTGTTCCCCAGACAAGTCCAGCAGGAGACCTTTTTAACAACTCATATGGCTGAGCTTTCGTGAGAGCTAGGGCAGCCCTGGGATTTGGCTTGGCTTAAGGTCCCAGTTCCTTGAGGCACAAGGCTGTGAGGAGCTCTGGGGCTAAGTTGAACTCCTTGGGGAGGGGAAAAGCACTGCTGAGTTGCAGCTTTATTTTCTTTTACCCTATCCATGAGCACCTTCATCTGCTGCTTTCCTTCCCCTTCGTGTCTATTGGTGTCACATCCAGCTGGCAGATAGTCACTAGTGGTGCGCCCCAAGGATCAGTGCTGGGCCTCATGCTCTTTAACACCTTTATTGATGATCTGGATGAGGGCATTGAGTCCCTCATCAGTAAATTTGCAGATGACACCAAGATAGGGGCAGGAGTTGATCTGCTGGAGGGTAGAGAGGCTTTGCAGAGGGACCTCGACAGGCTGGACACATGGGCAGAGGCCAAGGGCAGGAGACTGAACACATCCAAGTGCCGGGTTCTGCACATTGGCCACAGCAACCCCATGCAGTGCTACAGGCTGGGGGCAGAGTGGCTGGAGAGCAGCCAGGAAGAGAGGGACCTGGGGGTACTGGTTGATTGTAGGCTGAACATGAGCCTGCAGTGTGCCCAGGTGGCCGGGAGGGCCAATGGCATCCTGGCCTGCATTAGGAATAGTGTGGCCAGCAGGAGCTGGGAAGTCATTGTGCCCCTGTACACTGCACTGGTTAGGCCACACCTTGAGTCCTGTGTCCAGTTCTGGGCTCCTCAGTTCAGGGAAGATGTTGAGTTGCTGGACTGTGTCCAGAGAAGGGCAACAAAGCTGGGGAGGCGTTTGGAACACAAGCCCTATGAGGAAAGGCTGAGGGAGCTGGGGTTGCTTAGCCTGGAGAAGAGGAGGCTCAGGGGAGAACTTCTTGCTTTCTGCAACTACCTGAAGGGAGGTTGTAGCCAGGAGGGGGCTGGTCTCTTCTCCCAGGCAACCAGCACCACAACAAGAGGACACAGTCTCGAGCTGTGCCAGGGGAGGTTTGGGCTGGAGGTTAGGAGGAGGTTCTACACAGGGAGAGTGATTGCCCATTGGAGTGGACTGCCCAGGGAGGTGGTGGAGTCACCATCACTGGAGGTGTTTAGGAGGAGACTTGATAGGGTGCTTGGTTGCATGGTTTAGTTGGTTAGATGGTGTTGGGTGATAGGTTGTATGTGATGATCTCGAAGGTCTCTTCCAACCTGGTGTATTCTATTCTATTCTATTCTATTCTATTCTATTCTATTCTATTCTATTCTATTCTATTCTATTCTATTCTATTCTATTCTATTCTTTCCATTCCATTCCATTCCATTCCATTCCATTCCATTCCATTCCATTCCATTCCATTCCATTCCATTCCATTGATTCATCCATTCATACCCCAATGAATTTTGCTAGATTTGTTGGCAGCTTTCATGCCTTTTTATTTTCTTTTCTTATCCCCTTAAAGCAAACAACCTTCATATTCTGATGTTCCATTAGACTACCACATCTGAGCTCTTTCCTTTCTGCAGTGATCTGATTTAATAAAATGAGAAGCAAGTGTAATAATCCACAGTGCAGCTGCACTGTGTGGATGCATTGTAAATACAGATTCCCCCTATATGAACATCTCCTCCACTCTGTTCTCCTGTGGGACATCTAGCTTGTAGGCCTGCAGGTGCCATAAGCCTGGAATAGAATTACAGTTACTTAAATATTGCTCAAAGTTCAGGAGTGTGTTTTGTGCTGTTTGCTTTAAGGATGCACACAAGTAAAAGTCTGCTTCTGCTCAATGCATTGGTAAACATCCATCTTTGTTCTACTACAGACAGGCACTTACTTGGCCAAAGACATGTTACTCATACTTGAATATTAAGAACAAGACCTTGCCATGTCATGGTACTTCAGAAGTTTGGCTTCTAGTGGCATAGTAGCCATGTTAAAAAAATGTTTGTCTCCCAGGCAAGCAGCACCAGAACAAGAGGACACAGTCTCAAGATGCACCAGGGGAAGTTTAGGCTGGAGGTGAGAAGGAAGTTCTTCACAGAGAGAGTTGTTAGCCATTGGAATGTGCTGCCCAGGGAGGTGGTGGAGTCACCATCCCTGGAGGTGTTCAAGAGGGGACTGGACGTGGCACTTGAAGCCACGGTTTAGTTAGTCCTGAGGTGTTAGGTTGATAGGTTGGACTTGATGATCTTTGAGGTCTTCTCCAACCTTATTGATTCTATGATTCTATGATGAAAAAGATGGCTGCCCCAGTTCACTGGCACTTCAGCCCTCCTGGAAGCTGCCAAACCTGCACAATCTACTGGGGAAGCTGTGCAAGTTTGTTCCCTCATCCAATTTGTGCAAAATCCTCTAGCTCTTCTCATGTCAACCATGCTTTAACTA
>CM066569.1:11127500-11290000 GCA_033816785.1 Picus viridis | reverse complement strand
CACATTTGCTTCAACGTTATTAATTTACAAGGGTTACTCAATTAGGAGAGTCCAGTAACTTGTAAAACTTTACTTATTTACACTGGTTCTTGGAGAGGGATTTTTCTCAAAGCATGATGATGATAAGCTCAGGCACTACAAATCCTCCTGCAGCTTTTGTCAACAGGCAGCCTGAGAGCATTAATCAGAGACACACAAGCTCCCCGGCAGTGGCTTTGCTCCAGTTCCCCGCTGCTTGGTAATGCCTCTGTGAGGCAACAGCTTCCCCAAAGTCTGTGGGAGCCCTACACACCAGCACTGGCTTTTCCCTGGGCTAGGAACCCCATCTGAAATGCAGCAGCAAATTGGGATGCTCCTCATGACCCCCTTTTTAGGCAGCAGGCAAGAAGAGGCTGTCTTTGCCTCAGAGGCAAAGCACCACCCCTAAATCATGCATTTCAGCTCGAGGCAGTTTTCTTGCACCTTACATGTCTCTGCTGCATGAAGCTTCAGCAGGGCAAGATGCAGGGTAAACTTGAGCTTCAAAGCATGCTCCAAAGAACTTTCCAGACAAGGGAAAAATTGCATTGCAAATTACTTCTGCAGAGTAGGGAAACGGAGTACAGGATAAAGAGGACCGAGACTGTTGTGGCCTCCAAGCATTTAAAACTGGAAAGGTATCCCAAATGCCCCTTGTTTGTCTAGGAGCCTCCAAGTGATTTCAGTCAGAAACACAGCATCATTTTGTTTGGAAAAGACCTTTAAGATCATTGAGTCCAACTGCTAACACAACCCCACCATGGTCATTAAAACATGTTCTGAAATACCATATGGGGTTTTTTTCCCAACACTTCCATGGATGGTGACTCCACCATCTCCCTGGGCAGCCTGTTCCAATGCCTGACCACTCTTGCAGGAAAGGAAATGTTCTTCATATCCAACCTAAACCTCCCCTGGTGCAACTTGAGGTCATTTCCTCTCATCCCATTGCTAGTACTTGGAAGAAGAGGCCAACATCCAGCTCAAGCCAGTATCCTGGTTTTGCTCAGGCAGCACTGCAGGCCATCCATAGGTTGCAGGCCTTTAGCAGTTCTGGGTCATCCAGGACAGCTGACTGGAGTTGGCTAGAGGTATATCCCAGACCATGAGCATCACACTCAGTATAAAGGAGAAAGTTGTGTGAGGAGTGGGGAGCTTTCTGCTAGAGTCTTCTGTTTGGGCTTCTCCCTGCACTGCTCCTCTTCTGCTCTTGAGGGCTGCCTTCCTGGGTGTTGTGACTGCTGCATCTTTGCTGGTCTGAATGTAGCTTCACTTATCTTATACTGACACTGGTATTAATTTGACTATTTCATGAAATCTGTTTGTATTTCAGCCTGTGGGTCACAGTATCACAGTATCACCAAGGTTGGAAGAGACCTCAAAGATCATCGAGTCCAACCTGTCACCACAGACCCCATGACTAGACCATGGCACCAAGTGCCACATCCAGTCCCCTCTTGAACACCTCCAGGGATGGTGACTCCACCACCTCCCCGGGCAGCACATTCCAATGGCGAACGACTTCCCCTGGTGCAGCTTGAGACTGTGTCCTCTTGTTCTGGTGCTGGTTGCTAGAGAGACCAACCTCTTCCTGGCTACAACCTCCCTTCAGGTAGTTGTAGAGAGCAATGAGGTCACCCCTGAGCCTCCTCTTCTCCAGGCTAAGCAACCCCAGCTCCCTCAGCCTCTCCTCACAGGGCTGTGCTCAAGGCCCCTCCCCAGCCTCGTTGCCCTTCTCTGGACACATTCAAGTGTCTCAATGTCCTTCTTAAATTGAGGGCCCCAGAACTGGACACAGGACTCAAGGTGTGGCCTAACCACCGTAGAGTACAGGGGCACAATGACCTCCCTGCTCCTGCTGGCCACACTATTCTTGATGCATGCCAGGATGCCATTGGCCTTCTTGGCCACCTGGGCACACTGCTGGCTCATGTTCAGGCAGCTGTCGATCAGCACCCCCAGGTCCCTCTCTGTTTGGCAGCTCTCCAGCCACTCCAACCCCAGCCTGTAGCTCTGCATGGGGTTGTTGTGGCCAAAGTGCAGCACCCGGCACTCTCCTTTTCCTGAGTCCCATTGTCTGTTAGGAAGAGGTCATCAGGTGACAGAGTAATTGCTCGAGTTTGGCCCCAGATGCAGCCTAACCATAGGCAGCCAGTTACGCAGCTCTGTGTTATTCACATGGCAAATGCGGTAGGTAGATGCTGCTACTCTGCTCCTGGGAGGTGCTGATATATGGTAATGGTATGAGGAACTTGGCACCATCTCTGCCCTGCCTCAGCCTGGGGTGGTATTTCTCCCTGTGTCACTGCTGCAAGCGGGATCTAACAAAGAGAAGTTTCTCATTCCTGCCAGTTACTGAGATTTTGCTCTGGGCACTTGTGAATCCTCATCTCCCTCATGTACAGGCACTGCTGGTGCATGAAGTGTGAATTTTGAACCCACTTGGCTGATTGGCACAAGTCACCATCAGGTGGAATAATTTCATCCTAATATCTAGTCTAAATCTAGCTTCTTCCAGTTTGAAGCCATTACCCCTCCTGTGCCTTTGTAAAAAGTCTCTCTCCAGCCTTCCTGTAAGCTCCCTTCAAATACTAGAGGGCTTCATTTCTCCAGGATGGAATCACTTAGATGACTCTGGGGAAAGTGAATCTGTTTAAAAAGGTGAATCCATTTACTACCTGGTTTGGGCAAGAAAGTTATTAGCTTGGCTGGTGAGGCCACACCTTGAGTACTGTGTTCAGTTCTGGGCCCCTCAGCTCAAGAAGGACATTGAGACACTTGAACATGTCCAGAGAAGGGCAACGAGGCTGGGGAGAGGCCTTGAGCAAAGCCCTGTGAGGAGAGGCTGAGGGAGCTGGGGTTGTTTAGCCTGGAGAAGAGGAGGCTCAGGGGAGACATCATTGCTCTCTACAACTACCTGAAGGGTGGCTGTAGCCAGGAGGGAGTTGGTCTCTTCTCTCAAGCAACCAGCACCAGAACAAGAGGACACAGTCTCAAGCTGTGCCAGGGGAAGTTTAGGCTGGAGGTGAGGAGAAAATTCTTCACTGAGTCATTAGCTATTGGAATGTGCTGCCCAGGGAGGTGGTGGAGTCACCATCCCTGGAGGTGTTCAAGAGGGGACTGGACGTGGCACTTGGTGCCGTGGTTTAGCCATGAGGTCTGTGGTGACAGATTGGACTCAATGATCTTTGAGGTCTCTTCCAACCCTGGTGATACTGTGATACTGTGACATAAAGGCAGCATCCTGCTGCCCAAACAGGCAGACTGTTTTGACACAGATTATGTAGAAGTGGATTTATTGCTCCTTTGGTTCCTTTGTCCAGTATGGCTCTTTATATGTTCTTCAGAGCTTCATTCTGTGTATTGACATCAGCCTCTTTGAAAGCTGCAGGGAAAGGATAACCCACTGTCTTCTTAAATGCTAATAATGAAACTGGATGTAGTGGGCTCACGCTTCACTAAAAGCTCCATGGCTTCATGAATGTGTCATGAAGGTTTGGGTAGCCTTTGCTACCTTGAAGGAGTTTCCTCCTTGAAGCAAATTGATTTTCCCTCAGAGTCAACATGAAAGCAATGTTTTTCAGCTCTGACTGTTCTACAGGTACCTGCACAGGATTGAATGTGTGTGTTAATGTGCATGCAAGGATGTTGCTAGGAAACTTGAGAGCTAAATGAAGAAATGCTGTTAATAGAGGCAAATGACAGGGCAAGAAAGCTGTGAGGGGTTTGGAGCACAAGCCCTATGAGGAGAGGCTGAGGGAGCTGGGGTTGCTTAGCTGGGGTTGCTTAGCCTGGAGAAGAGGAGGCTCAGGGGAGACCTTATTGCTCTCTACAACTACCTGAAGGGAGGTTGTAGTCAGGAGGGGGTTGGTCTCTTCTCCCAGGCAACCAGCCCCAGAACAAGAAGACACAGTCTCAAGCTGCACCAGAGGAAGTTTAGGCTGGAGGTGAGGAGAAAGTTCTTCACCGAGATAGTTGTTAGCCTTTGAATGTGCTGCCCAGGGAGGTGGTGGAGTCACCATCCCTGGAGGTGTTCAAGAGGGGGATTGGACGTGGCACTTGAAGCCACGGTTTAGTTAGTCATGAGGCACTGGGAGATAGGTTGGACTTGATGATCTTTGAGGTCTTTTCCAACCTTATTGATTCTATGATTCTATGATTCTGCTACTTTAATGTATTTTCTAGCTTCTTCAGTACATAGTCCTCCCCTTCATGTCATCACTTGTTGCATTTCTTCTTCTTAGAAACAGCTAGAGAAAAAAAGCCACCAGAACAATCAAATAAACTCCACTGGCAGTATAACCATTTGTTCTCTCAGCTAAGAGTAACCTGCCAGTACCAGTCTTGTTCAACATCTTTGTGGGTGCCATGGACAGTGGCACTGAGTGCACCCTCAGCAAGTTTGCTGATGGCACCAAGCTGTGTGGTGCAGCAGACACGCTGGAGGGAAGGGATGCCATCCAGAGGGACCTGGACAGGCTGGAGAGGTGGGCACAAGCCAACCTCATGAGCTTCAACAAGACCAAGGGCAGGCTCCTGCAGCTGGGTCGAGGCAATCCCAGGCACAAATCCAGGCTGGGCAGAGACTGGCTGGAGAGCAGCCCTGAGGAGAGAGACTTGGGGGTGCTGGGGGACGAGAAGCTCGACATGAGCTCTCAATGTGTGCTTGCAGCCCGGAAAGCCAATCAGATCCTGGGCTGGATCAGGAGAAGTGTGGCCAGCAGGTCAAGGGAGGTGATTCTCCCCCTCTACTCAGCTCTGCTGAGACCCCACCTGGAGTACTGCCTCCAGTTCTGGAGCCCCTATTCCAAGAGGGATCTGGAGGTGCTGGAAGGTGTCCAGAGAAGGGCCACGAGGATGATCAGAGGGCTGGAGCACCTCTCCTGTGAGGACAGACTGAAGGAGTTGGGGCTGTTCAGTCTGGAGAAGAGAAGGCTCAGAGGTGACCTCATTGTGGCCTTCCAGTATCTGAAGGGGACTACAGGAAGGCTGGGGAGGGACTTCTCAGGCTCTCAGGTAGTGATAGGACTAGGGGGAATGGAATGAAGCTGGAGGTGGGGAGATTCAGTCTAGATGTGAGGAGGAAGTTCTTCCCCATGAGAGTGGTGAAGCCCTGGAATGGGTTGTCCAGGGAGGTGGTTGAGGCCCAGTCCCTGGAGGTGTTTAAGCCCAGGCTGGATGAGGCTCTGGCCAGCCTGATCTAGTGTGAGGTGTCCCTGCCCATGGCAGGGGGGTTGGAACCTGGATGATCCTTGTGGTCCCTTCCAACCCTGGCTGATACTACGATACTCTCAGCAGGAGAGGGAAAAACTTTGCTGTGGTGTGATGTATGGATGGGACCAAGCATTTTTAGAATGAGTTGGGCATGGAGTTGTTCCTCATGTATCCTGTGTACAAGTTGTTTGTGTGGCTCATCTGGAAGGAGCCCTGAAAACCTGAGCCCATTGCCTGCCAACTGCTATAGCGAAGAATTCACCACCCCACTGGAATAATTCAGTGAGCTTAAAATATTTATTGGAAGCATTTCTTCCTTCCTTGTCTCCCTAATGTTCAAATCCAGAAATCTTTTCTTTAATCCTGAAGGCTTTGCATGCTTAAGAGATTGTCTTATTCCCACCCCCTACCTCCCCTCCTCCATATCTTAGCTGATCTAATGAAATTATTCCTTCCCCTACAAACTTTATCTCAGCTGCAGCCTAAAGCCTTCACAACTACAACAATACTACTACTGTGAACAAAGTTGCCTCTATTTCAATGAATCCAGCTGTGGAGAACTCGAAGAGAATTAGCTTTGCAATCATTTAATGATGACTCAGATGCATTTCCATGCACACACACACACACACACACACAAAAGTCATAGCATTAAAATCTCAAGTAATTTCAGGACATGTGTCCCCTTTGTGCTGCTGGGAATTGCCCTTCTCTAATAGCATGAAGCTCCCATTTCTATCCCTTCACAACCATCAGGCATTAAAGATGAAAGGGTTTTTTTTTTTTGCTGTACAGGTTTTTTATGCCTAGAAAAGCATCATTTGCCCAAGGCTGAATCTGAAGCTTGTCTTTCCTGAGTGGGGATAGTTTGGGGAGAAATGCCTTTGAAACTGATGAGATATTTGTAAGCCTAGACTACATCTGTGAAGATGGATTAATGGGTAGACTATAGCTGAGCTGGAGAAAGGTGCATGATTAATTCAGCCTCAACATGACTGTATAATTTATAGGCTGGATCACACCTCCAATTAGGCATATCACATTCTTTATTTCTATGGTTGTTGAGTCTAGGAACACCATGCATGAACACCAGCTAGAGTGTGCTTGGTGCTGTGGAATAGAATAGAATGGAATGGAATGGAATGGAATAGAATAGAATAGAATAGAATAGAATAGAATAGAATAGAATAGAATAGAATAGAATAGAATAGAATTAAGCAGGTTGGAAAAGACCTCAGAGATCATCGAGTCCAACCCATCACCCAACACCATCTAATCAACTAAACCATGGCACCAAGCACCCCATCCAGTCTCTTCATAAACACCTCCAGGGATGGTGACTCCACCACCTCCCTGGGCAGCACATTCCAATGGCCAATCTCTCTGGGAAGAATTTCTTCCTAGCATCCAGCCTAAACCTCCCCTGGCACAGCTTGAGACTGTGTCCTCATATTCTGGTGCTGGTTGCCTGGGAGAAGAGACCAACCCCCACCTGGCTACAACCTCCCTTCAGGGAGTTGTAGAGAGCAAGAAGGTCTGCCCTGAGCCTCCTCTTCTCCAGGCTAAGCAACCCCAGCTCCCTCAGCCTCTCCTCACAGGGCTGTGCTCCAAACCCCTCCCCAGCTTTGTTGCCCTTCTCTGGACACCTTCCAGCAACTCAACATCTTTCCTAAACTGAGGGGCCCAGAACTGGACACAAGACCCAAGGTGTGGCCTAACCAGTGCTGTGCAAGGGGAGGTTTAGGCTGGATGTTAGGAAGAAATTCTTCATAGAGAGAGAGACTGGCCCTTGGAGTGTGTTGCCTGGGGAGGTGGTGGAGTCACCATCACTGGAAGTGTTTAGGAAGAGACTGGATGAAGCACTTGGTGCCATGGTTTATCCGATCAGATGGCGTTGGATGATAGGTTGGACTCGATGATCTCGAAGGTCTCTTCCAACCTGATCTGGTCTATTCTATTCTATTCTATTCTATTCTATTCTATTCTATTCTATTCTATTCTATTATTCTATTCTACTCTATTTCTATCCTATCCTATCCTATTCTATTCTATTCTATCCCATTCCATTCCATTCCATTCCATTCCATTCCATTCCATTCCATTCCATTCCATTCCATTCCATTCCATTCCATTCCATTCCATTCCATTCCAAGCTCTTCATTAGCTGCTCTTGCTGTGGGCCCATCTCTCAATGTGAAGTGGCCTAGGGAAAGCAGGCTTGAACTTGAGCTGCTGCCTGCTTACACTGTGGAAATGGACCCTGTCACAGATGATTGTGAACTGGATGTTAGTCACAACCCCATGCTGCTATGACTGCACCGAAGACCTTGCTGTTCTATCTCCACACGCAGAACTTGTGAGGCTGTTGTAGGAACTCTGCTGCGCACCTCTGCATTGCGCCTTGGGGCTACTGCTCACTGCCCAGCCTGTGCTCCCCTTATTAGTGATTTAGGAAGCATCACTGCATAAATCATTATGCAGGGAAATAACTTAGCATCTCTGCCAGGTGCCTGTTTTCCTGTAGTCTTCCCCAGTATTTCAGAATGGATCAATAATGAGCAGAGAGCTGTATTTATGTGGAAGCGAGATGCCAGCTCCTTAAGGATTCATTTATTGGGCTGCAGGCCAAGGCATATTCTGCTTCTTGATTGCTTGTTACTCACTATGTTTACTTAATCCAGTGGGAGAGGCATTAAATTTTCAACCCAACAACGTGAATGCATCATTGCACAGTCCTGATTTTCTTACTAGCAACATGTGAGTAATGAGGGATGGGGCTGAGGGGAAAGAATCGACAGCAGTGTTTGTCTGAGGAGGGTCAAGATCTGCTCTGTGGTTCTGGGCTCCTGCTGGTATGGGTAAGATAAGGACTGTGCTCTTGTCATTCCACAACGTCAGGATCCATTCTGTGAGATGAAGCTGCTTGCCTTTGTCCTCCTGGAGAAAGCTAACTGCCTCGTTCCTTCAGGAGAAGGATTCGTCCTTGAAGATGACACCTCTTGGAAATCTTTATAGAACATAGTATCCCTGGTAACTGAAGCTGGTATTTCTGTGCTCAGAAGAAATCTGTGCCATCTTAAACTGGTAGTTGAATGGATGGGGAGGACAACTTCAGAAAGAGGTGCCCTGAGCCACTGGGAGTAGGACCAGGAGTCCAGGCTGCGCAAAGCTAATCTTTCATGTAAGTGTAAACTCATTCCCACATTCAGTGGTACTTGCCTCATCTTTCAACCAGTGCTAGGTCCAGGGAAGGCACTTGGACTTTTTCTGTCCTAAACACACTTTAAATTGCTTAACTGTGTTAGTGTAGACACCACTCTGAGAAAACCTGAGTTGGTTAGCATGCTGTGTAACCAGTATGACCTTGGGTTTTTTCTCTACTAGTTAAATCAGATTGAGATTGGGTACTGTCACACTGATGTAGAGGCTTTGATTCATTGCCATGTGTGAGAACAAGGAGAAGCTGAGAAAGCCAGTGAGGGGAGGCTGAGGGAGCTGGGGTTGTTTAGCCTGGAGAAGAGGAGGCTCAGGGGAGACCTTATTGCCCTCTACAACTACCCGAAGGGAGGTTGTAGCCAGGTAGGGCTTAGTCTCTTCTCCCAGGCAACCAGCACCAGAACAAGAGGACACAGTCTCAAGCTGTGCCAGGGGAAGTTTAGGCTGGAGGTGAGGAGAAAGTTCTTCCCAGAAAGAGTAATTGGCCATTGGAATGTGCTGCCCAGGGAGGTGGTGGAGTCACCAGCCCTGGAGGTGTTCAAGAGGGGATTGGATGTGGCACTTGGTGCCATGGTTTAGTTAGTCATGAGGTGTTGGGTGATAGGTTGGACTTGATGATCTCTGGGGTCTTTTCCATCCTTATTGATTCTATGATGCTAAGATGGACTACCTCAGCCTGGAGGAGAGCAGGGTCAGGGGAGCACCTGAAGAAATAGTCAAGAAGAGGGAAAGAGGCCTTTTCTTCCCATGGATATTTAATGACTGGAAGAGGTTGCTCAGAAGTTATGGAGTCTGTGTCCTTGTAGGTTTTGAAGACTAATAAAGCCCTGAGCACCCTAGTCTGAATTGAATGCTGACTTCAAAATGGTTAATTTGAGATTTTTTTTGAGGTAGGATTTTTTTGTTGTTGTTTTTAACTTTTTGTTCAACTCAGATGTCTCACAGGAAGCTCTTGAATTAAACCTTAAGAAAAGCTTTGAAACTTTTTGTCTGAGAAGGTCAAACTGGAATCTCTTGATGAAAAGCTGCAACGGGAAGGAAAACACTTTTGGTAAGAATTAAGTTGAGAAACTTGGATGTGGTCTATGATCAGCTTGATGTGAGTCTAGAGAGAATGAATAATACTCAGGGTGGTAACTAGGACTATCTCAGCATTATTTCATAGTCAGATTCCAGTTGTGCTGCAGGGCTCACTGGTAATTAAGCCCCCCATGGGCTGGTCCAGTGCATGTGTTTGGAGAAGAGGCAGATGAAGAAAAAGTGAATTTATAATTAAGGGCTTAATTTAGCTAAGTTGAGTTGAAAATGTGCTGCCAAACTGAAAACTCCAATTGATTAAAAACACCCCAGAGGTCTGATCACTGAACCACAGAATCACAGTATCACCAAGGTTAGAAGAGACCTCAAAGATCTTCAAGTCCAACCTGTCACCACAGACCTCATGGCTAAACCATGGCACCAAGTGCCACATCCAATCCCCTATTGAACACCCTCAGGGATGGTGACTACACCACCTCCCTAGGCAGCACATTCCAATGGCTAATGACTCTCTCAGTGAAGAACTTTCTCCTCACCTCCAGCCTAAACTTTCCGTGGTGCAGCTTGAGACTGTGTCCTCTTGTTCTGGTGCTGATTGCCTGGGAGAAGAGACCAACCCCCACCTGGCTACAGCCTCCCTTCAGGATCCTCTGTACTTCTCCATCTGGATTTGAAGAACTCTGTGTTCCTCCATCAGAACATACTCTCTCTGGTTGGCCAACACTCAACTGCTACTACCTTGTCTCTATTTTCTTGGGAGCCTCCTGATTTCAAAAGGACAGCCCCAGTCTGATACAGGATAGAGAAATGCAGACATGGTGTGATAACAAAGGCCTTAAAAGAGGGTAGAGGATACACTACAAAGGAGAACAAGCAGGTGATGAGAAAAGACGTGGAAGATAAAAATGGTTGCTTAGCCTGGAGAAGAGGAGGCTCAGGGAGAACTTATTGCTGTCTACAGCTACCTGAAGGGAGGTTGTAGCCAGATGGGGGTTGGTCTCTTCTCCCAGGCAAGCAGCACCAGAACAAGAGGACATAGTCTCAAGCTGTACCAGGGGAGGTTTAGGCTGGATGCTAGGAAGAAATTCTTCCCAGAAAGAGAGATTGGCCATTGGAATGTGTTGCCCAGGGAGGTGGTGGAGTCACCATCCCTGGAGGTGTTCCAGAGGGGATTGGACGTGGCACTTGGTGCCATGGTTTAGTTAGTCATGAGGTGTTGGGTGACAGGTTGATGATCTTTGAGGTATTTTCTAACCTTATTGATTCTATGTAGACCCCATCTCTATTAATAGCTCACCAGTGATCAGGTTAAACAAAATACAGATATGAGAGCTGTGTAAAACCCTCCTGCCCAGGGAGGTTGTGGAGTCTCTCTCCCTCTCTGGAGATATTCAAATCTTGCTGGATGTGTTCCTGTGTAATCTGGTGTCGGTGATCCTCCTCTGGCGGGGGCGTTGGACTGGATGATCTTTTGAGGTCCCTTCCAGCCCCTGAAATTCTGTGATTAAAGAGAAGAAAAAAAAAAAAAAAAAAAAAAGAACAAAATCCAGCATGTGCAAAGATGCTCCATATGTAGTAAACCTGGATCCAGCGTGGATTTGCAGCCAAGGAAGGAGTGAGATGTAAAATGTGGCTAGAAAATGCATAAACTCAGCTCCCTGTGGACCTTAGATGGAGGAGGAAGAGCAGATTAGTGTTGTGCTTCTCCCTGCAGAGGGAAAGATGGGATGTTTGCCAGGGAGAAAGGAAAAGAATTTCAACTACATTTTTGCTCAGACTATTCCCACATAACAGTCTTTACTTTTTTTTTTTCATCCCCTCTAATAACTGGATCTAGGCAAATATTTCTTTGGTTGGACTTAAGATTTCAATTACACTTGCAGTGATGTTTGGGTTTGCATACAAGATCTGTCTCCATAGTCATAGTATCATAGTATGATAACATCAGTCAGGGTTGGAAGGGGCCACAAGGATCACCTAGTTCCAACTCCCCTGCCATGGGCAGGGACACGCTGCACTAGATCAGAGCCTCATTCAGCCTGCTCTTAAACACCTCCAGGGATGGGGCCTCAACCACCTCCCTGGACAACCCATTCCAGGGCTTCACCACTCTCACGGGGAAGAACTTCCTCCTCATGTCCAGCCTGAATCTCCCCACCTCCAGCTTCAGTCCATTCCCCCTAATCCTATCACTACCTTATAGCCTGAGAAGTCCCTCCCCAGCCTTCCTGTAGGCCCCCTTCAGATACTGGAAGGCCACAATTAGGTCACCTTGGAGCCTTCTCTTCTCCAGACTGAACAGCCCCAACTCCTTCAGTCTGTCCTCATAGGAGAGGTGCTCCAGCCCTCTGCTCATCCTCGTGGCCCTTCTCTGGACACCTTCCAGCACCTCCAGATCCCTCTTGGAATAGGGGCTCCAGAACTGGAGGCAGTATTCCAGGTGGGGTCTCAGCAGAGCTGAGTAGAGGGGGAGAATCACCTCCCTTGACCTGCTGACCTGCTGGCCTGCTGGCCATAATGTCTACAGCAAGACTCTGAGTGCAACAGTAAGGCTCAGCATGTGATGGCCATGCAAAAAGTAACATTAAACAATGCTCTTGGCCTTGGCTTTGTGTTCTCTGGCATGAGACATTCTCCTGCCCTTCCAGTTTGGATTCCAGGAGACAAAGCTCGCAGAATGGTAGGGGGTGGGAGGAACCTTTGGAGATCATAGGGTTCAACCACCCTGCTAAATCAGGTTCACTTAGAGAAGGTTGCACAGGAATGCATCCAGGCAGGTTCTGAAAGTCTCCAGAGAAGGAGACTCCACAACCATGCTGGAAAGCACCAGTCTAGGGCTCTAGCGCTGTCAAAGGGAAGAAGTGGGGGTCCCTCAGTATAGGTTGGACATGATGATCTTGAAGGTCTCTTCCAACCTGGTCTGGTCTATTCTATTCTAGTCTATTCTAGTCTAGTCTAGTCTAGTCTATTCCAGTCTATTCCAACCTCATTGATTCTATGATTCTATGACTCGACTTTTGCAGGCACTGGCTACGCTCAGTCTTGGCTGTGCTGCAGCAACAGCTACAAAGCCCAGAAACACTTTTGTTGGTGTGACCCATTCTATCCCAGATCATTTTGCTAAGATAAGCTAAAAAGGGAACTGGTGGAGTGGATTCTGTACTGCTGAGTGAGGCACCTTGCTGAGGCCACTGCTTTCATTTCTCACACTGGCACCGTCTCGCCGTTGAAAGCATTCATTGTCATTCACCTTTAGGAGGTTAATTTGCATAATCATTTTTCTTGCAAGGCTTCAGAATTGGCTGATCTGGACTCCTCACTTCAGAATACCTTCACTGTGCTTTTCAATATGCACACAATGCTGCAAGCTAGAACAAAACGATCTTGTTGTGTTACCATAGAGATATCCAGGGTCTAAGAAGGGTTCCTGCTAGAAATCAGACTGTTAAAGGGACAAGGGGCTGTTAAAATTTGATGGAGGGCTTAATCCTTGACCAGGCACTGGTATAAATCAGTGCCACAAGGGTGAAATGAACTGGCAGTCCCAATGTGGTGCTTTGCAGACAGCACTCTTCAGTCCCACTGGTCCAAAAACGTTGTTGTGTTGGTAGGTTCAGGGGAAAAGAAAAGGAGGTGGAGGGAGGGTGGGAAGGTCCAAGAGATTCATCTGAAAATGTTAAATCATTTCACATTTAAACTTCATTTTCCCTCCTCCCTTTTGATTTGAGCGCTAATTAAGCAGCTTTCCTTTGCACTTAGGCAACTCAACTTTGCTTTTTAAGCATACATATTTTAAGCCCCACTAAAGGAAGGCAAGGATGATGGAAGGCACGGGGCTGACCACTCTGCTCTGGGAACTGAAGCCCTGCATTCACAATTAGAAGCAAATATTGGGACTACAGCTACATCCCTGCAGTGGCCTGGAGAAAGCATGATTTTAACTGAGAGGACACTACCTTCCATGAGCCTCTTGAGGTTTTTTTTCTCTGGTGTTGGAGCTGCAATTGCAAGTTATAATGACCATTGTGTGCAATGGAGGGAGAAGAAAATGTCTTGCTATACGAAGATCTCTTCCAACCTGGTCTACTTCTTCTCTTCTCTTCTCTTCTCTTCTCTTCTCTTCTCTTCTCTTCTCTTCTCTTCTCTTCTCTTCTCTTCTCTTCTCTTCTCTTCTCTTCTCTTCTTCTCTTCTCTTCTCTTCTCTTCTCTTCTCTTCTCTTCTCTTCTCTTCTCTTCTCTTTCTCTTCCCTTCTTCCCTTCCTTCCCTTCCCTTCCTTCCCTTTCCTTCCCTTCCCTTCCCTTCCCTTCCTTCCCTTCCCTTCCTTCCCTTCCCTTCCCTTCCCTTCCTTCCCTTCTTCCTTCCCTTCCCTTCCCCTTCCCTTCCCTTCCCTTCCCTTCCCTTCCCTTCCCTTCCTTCCTTCCCTTCCCTTCCCTTCCCTTCCCTTCCCTTCCCTTCCCTTCCCTTCCCTTCCCTTCCCTTCCCTTCCTTCCCTTCCCTTCCCTTCCCTTCCCTTCCCTTCCCTTCCCTTCCTTCCTTCCCTTCCTTCCCTTCCCTTCCCTTCCCTTCCCTTCCCTTCCTTCCTTCCCTTCCCTTCCCTTCCCTTCCTTCCCTTCCCTTCCCTTCCCTTCCCTTCCCTTCCCTTCCCTTCCTTCCCTTCCCTTCCCTTCCCTTCCCTTCCCTTCCCTTCCCTTCCTTCCCTTCCTTCTTTCCTTCCCTTCCTTCCCTTCCCTTCCCTTCCCTTCCCTTCCCTTCCCTTCCCTTCCCTTCCTTCCCTTCCCTTCCCTTCCCTTCCCTTCCCTTCCCTTCCCTTCCCTTCCCTTCCCTTCCTTCCTTCCTTCCTTCCCTTCCCTTCCCTTCCCTTCCCTTCCCTTCCTTCCTTCCCTTCCCTTCCTTCCCTTCCCTTCCTTCCCTTCCTTCCCTTCCTTCCTTCCCTTCCTTCCCTTCCCTTCCTTCCTTCCTTCCCTTCCTTCCCTTCCCTTCCCTTCCCTTCCCTTCCCTTCCCTTCCCTTCCTTCCCTTCCTTCCTTCCCTTCCTTCCTTCCCTTCCATTCCCTTCCTTCCCTTCCTTCCCTTCCATTCCCTTCATTCCTTCCATTCCCTTCCCTTCCCTTCCTTCCCTTCCTTCCCTTCCCTTCCTTCCCTTCCTTCCCTTCCCTTCCCTTCCTTCCTTCCCTTCCCTTCCTTCCCTTCCCTTCCTTCCCTTCCTTCCCTTCCTTCCCTTCCTTCCTTCCCTTCCCTTCCCTTCCTTCCCTTCCTTCCCTTCCCTTCCCTTCCCTTCCCTTCCCTTCCTTCCTTCCCTTCCCTTCCCTTCCTTCCCTTCCTTCCTTCCTTCCCTTCCCTTCCTTCCCTTCCCTTCCCTTCCTTCCTTCCTTCCTTCCCTTCCTTCCCTTCCTTCCCTTCCTTCCTTCTTCCTTCTTCCCTTCCTTCCCTTCCTTCCCTTCCCTTCCCTTCCTTCCTTCCTTCCTTCCCTTCCTTCCTTCCCTTCCCTTCCCTTCCTTCCCTTCCTTCCTTCCCTTCCTTCCTTCCTTCCCTTCCCTTCCCTTCCTTCCCTTCCTTCCCTTCCCTTCCTTCCTTCCCTTCCCTTCCCTTCCTTCCCTTCCCTTCCCTTCCCTTCCCTTCCCTTCCTTCCCTCCCTTCCTTCCTTCCCTTCCCTTCCCTTCCCTTCCTTCCTTCCCTTCCCTTCCCTTCCCTTCCTTCCCTTCCCTTCCTTCCTTCCTTTCCCTTCCCTTCCCTTCCCTTCCTTCCCTTCCCTTCCTTCCCTTCCCTTCCCTTCCCTTCCCTTCCCTTCCCTTCCCTTCCCTTCCCTTCCCTTCCCTTCCCTTCCCTTCTGAAAATAATGGTTGAGAGTAGGTTCAGCAGCAAAACCTTCTGGTGGTATTGTGTTTGCATGGGACAGGAGTGTCTGGACTTCTTATGTGACCATCAAAATGTTGCTTGCAAATCCTACTTACCAACATATTTAAAAGGTCTAGTGCAAAAGAGAGAGTAAGAGAGACTGTACTCTTCCCCACATTAGTCAGTGGATAGCCCCTCAGTTTAGGGAAGATGTTGAGTTCCTGGACTGTGTCCAGAGAAGGGCAACAAAGCTGGGGAGGGTTTGGAGTACAAGCCCCATGAGGAGAGGCTGAGGGAGCTGGGGTTGCTTAGCCTGGAGAAGAGGAGGCTCAGGGGAGACCTTCTTGCTTTCTGCAACTACCTGCAGGGAGGTTGTAGCCAGGTGGGGGTTGGTCTCTTTTCCCAGGCAACCAGCACCACAAGAAGAGGACACAGTCTCGAGCTGTGCCAGGGGAAGTTTAGGCTGGAGGTGAGGAGAAAGTTCTTCACAGAAAGAGAGATTGGCCATGGGAATGTGCTGCCCGGGGAGGTGGTGGAGTCACCATCACTGGAGGTGTTTAGGAAGAGACTCGATGGGGTGCTTGGTGCCATGGTTTAGTTGATTAGATGGTGTTGGGTGATAGGTTGGACTTGATCTCAAAGGTCTTTTCCCCCTGGTCTGGTCTATCCTATCCTATCCTATCCTATCCTATCCTATCCTATCCTATCCTATCCTATCCTATTCTATTCTATTCTATTCTATTCTATTCTATTCTATTCTATTCTATTCTATTCTATTCTATTCTATTCTATTCTATTCTGGGATTATAATCCCTAAATAAACACTGGTGAACAAGTTCTGAAATCTTACTTGTAGTAGCTGTGTGCCTGTGGTGGGAAATGCAAATCTGCCTTCTGCTATAGATGGAGCTACTCTTCTTCTCCCCGGCAGTGTCTGATAGTTCATGCTCTTAGGATGTCCTGGCTCTGGAGTATGGAAAGGGCAGAATGTAATCCTTCTTGCTGTCCCAAAGTCAGCCCTGATGACCACCTTCCTCTGGCTTAAAATCCTGGCTGTAATGGTCTCACCTGACAGTTAGCTGTTTTGTTGTGTAGAGAGCATGGTAAGGTCACTAAGAAAAAGTAGTTCTGCTCCCTCTCTTTCCTGTGAAACAAACCCTTTCTGGCCCAGGCTAATGTGAATTATGCACACCCTGCCCTGTGTGGGAAGCCAAGGCATATTGTGCCAAAGCAGCATGTTCAGCAGAGCTAAATTTATGCGCATCCAAGATGCCATTAACTCCTCAGGCTCCATGTACTCTGACAAATACCATGTGGCCCTTGGCTAGCACCAAGCAACGCCAGGCAATACTGTCAATAATAGCTTGGAAACTTGCATTCCTGTCAGCAATGATTTATAGGGTGGTTTAGACTCCTTCCAGAACAGATGAAAGGAAGATCAGCTGGCATGGGCTTGGGGTGGTTTCCCAGCAGCACAGCAAATGCTGCTACAAGGAGAGGTTTGAGTCTGAAGTGGAGCATGGGCAACTGTTAATCAGCAGGTTGTGTGAAAATGCAAGCTTGGGTTTTATTCTTATGTTGCTGTATTCTTTTAAACAGAAGAACTTCATTTGTTGCCACATGGTTGGCTAGAATTTGGATGAGTCACCCCTGGGATGTGGTTGGAATGGATTGGGTTGGATTGGAATGGAATGGAATGGAATGGAATGGAATGGAATAGAATAGAATAGAATAGAATAGAATAGAAGAATAGAATAGAATAGAATAGAATAGAATAGAATGGAATGGAATGGAATGGAATGGAATGGAATGGAATAGAATAGAATAGAATAGAATAGAATAGAATAGAATAGAATAGAATAGAATGGAATAGAGTAGAATGGAATGGAATGGAATGGAATGGACTAGACTAGACTAGACTAGACTAGACTAGAATAGAATAGAATAGATTAGACCAGGTCGGAAGAGAACTTCAAGATCATCAAGTCCAGCCTATCACCCAACACCTTCGAATCAACTAAACCATGGCACCAAGCACCCCATCAAGTCTCTTCCTAAACACCTCCAATGATGGTGACTCCACCACCTCCCCGGGCAGCACATTCCAGTGGGCAATCACTCTCTCTGTGTAGAATTTCTTCCTAACATCCAGCCTAAACCTCCCCTGGCGCAGCTTGAGACTGTGTCCTCTTGTTCTGGTGCTGGTTGCCTGGCAGAAGAGACCAGCCTCCACCTTCTCTGCAGCAGTTATTGCACCTCACAGATCTTTAGCCCACCACAGCAATCCTGCTACCAAACAAGCTTCTTGGAGACCCGTTCTGTATCACAGCTCCGGGGCGACGTCCACGTGAGTCTTAATTTTAGTGTATTTCTTCTTCATTTTGTCATCTCTTTATTTTCAGCTCTCTGCAATAAAATTCCTTCAGCAGTTCTAGGTGGGAAGAAAAAATAAAAGAAGAAAAAAAAAAAAAAAAGAAAGAAGAGAAGAGTGATTGATTTCCATTTTCTGAGCTTTATGGGGTGTGCTAGTCAGAAGACTTGTCGTTACCACCATTTGCTGGTGTTTAGTGGAAGATTTAATTCACCCTGCTGTAATGCTTGGGAGAGATCAGTCGATGAACAGTTTAGGGAGTTATCATGCAAATGGCAGCACTGCAAAAATGCTTTTGTGTGGATGCAGCAGCCACCATTTGCCATCAAGGGTGCCAGTGTGTACCTGGCAGGGTACAATGGGCGGTCACTGACCACAGCAAGAGCAGCGTGTGCCCAAAGTAAAGATTTAGTTGAACCTAGATGGGGAGCAATAGAGAGATAGAAGCATAGAATCAACAAGGTCGGAAAAGACCTCAGAGATCATCAAGTCCAAACTGTCACCCAACACCTCATGACTAACTAAACCATGGCACCAAATGTCACATTCAATCCCCTCTTGAACACCTCCAAGGATGGTGACTCCACCACCTCCCTGGGCAGCACATTCCAATGGCTAACAACTCTCTCAGCGAAGAACTCTCTCCTCACCCCAGCCTAAACATTCCCTGGCACAGCTTGAGACTGTGTCCTCTTGTTCTGGTGCTGGTAGCCTGGGAGAAGGGACCAACCCCCACCTGGCTACAACCTCCCTTCAGGTAGTTGTAGACAGCAAGAAGGTCTCCCTGAGCCTCCTTTACTCCAGGCTAAGCAACCCCAGCTCCCTCAGCCTCTTCTCACAGGGCTGTGCTCAAGGCCTCTCCCCAGCCTATTTGCCCTTCTCTGGACACATTCAAGAGTCTCAATGTCCTTCTTAAATTGAGGGGCCCAGAACTGAACACAGGACTCAAGGTGTGGCCTAACCAGTGCTGAGTACAGGGGCACAATGACTTCCCAGCTCCTGCTGGGCACACTATTCTTGATCCAGGCCAGGATGCCATTGGCCTTCTTGGCCACTTGGGCACAGTGCTGGCTCATGTTTAGCCTACAATCAACCAGTACCCCCAGGTCCCTTTCTACCTGGCTGCTCTGCAGCCACTCCAACCCCAGCCTGTAGCTCTGCATGGGGTTGTTGTGGCCCAAGTGCAGCACCTGGCACTTGGACTTGTTGAATGCCATCATGTTGGACTCTGCCCATCTGTCCAGTCGGTCAAGATCCCTCTGGAGATCTCTTCTACCCTCTAACAGATCAACTCCTGCCCCCAGCTTGGTGTCATCTGCAAATTCACTGATGATGGACTCAATCCCCTCATCCAGATCAGCAATAAATATATTGAACAGGATGGGTCCCAGCACTGATCCCTGGAGGACACCACTAATGCCTGGCTGCCAGCTGGATGTGGCACCATTCACCACCACTCCCTGGGCTCAGCCTTCCAGCCAGTTCCTAACCCAGTGCAGAGTGCTGCTTCCATGTTCCAAACAAGTCTGCATGAACTGGGTTTGGGGGAGTGGAGTGGGAAAGAGGAAGGATTTCAAAATGTGGGATAAAAAGCTTTGGCTATTTTTTGTTGTTGATGTAAACAACTGAGAAGGTTTGCTTTTACTGTGGGAGCAGCCAGGGGAAACCCAGAAGATGTAGAAGAGATGGAGACACTTGGCAGGATTGTGGATTAGTTGCACCTTAAGGGCATTGGAATGCTCCAGGGTGGTCAGAAATCACAGCACAGAAACACATTTATTCCCCATGCCTCTGAGGAAAGGAGTGCCTTGTAGTGCACCAAGCAAAGTTGGTGTGTTGCAGGTACTGCATGCCTGTGATAAGGAAACCAGACAAACCAGTGTGCCCATGAGGATGGAAAAGTCTAGGAGAAGCAATACCTCAGCTCAGCTGCTGGGAGCTTGCAAAGCTTGGCTGTGTGGCTCCCATCTACAATAAAATAATACAATACAATACAATACACCAGGTTGGAAGAGACCTTCGAGATCATCGCGTCCAACCCATCAACCAATCCAACCCACCTAAACAACTAAACCATGGCACCAAGCACCCCAGCAAGTCTCCTGAACACCTCCAGTGATGGCGACTCCACCAGCTCCCTGGGCAGCACATTCCAATGGGCAATCACTCTCTCTGTGTAGAACTTCTTCCTAACATCCAGCCTAAACTTCCCCTGGTGCAGCCTGAGACTGTGTCCTCTTGTTCTGGTGCTTGCTGCCTGGGAGAAGAGGCCAACATCCACCTGTCCACAACCTCCCTTCAGGTAGTTGTAGAGAGCAATAAGGTCACCCCTGAGTCTCCTCTTCTCCAGGCTAAGCAACCCCAGCTCCCTCAGTGTGGACAGGCAGAGACTGTTTTCAAGGTGTGGATCAAGGTGGCCATGGAGAAAGCAGCAGCCTAGTGTCCTACTTCAGCACTGAGAAGTTTGAAAGTCTGCCTAATCCACCCGGGTTTCCATGGACACAGCCACTCCTGCCATCTGGTAGTGAAGGAGTGCAGAAATTTGCCTGTTATTTCGAGGGCTGTTTTCACTCAAATATTCTCAAAAGCTCAAAAATGGACCCACAAGCAGAGCTCATTGCTATGGCAGGCATCAGGTTGTCCTGACCAGCCCATGGGCAGTACTTGCCCAAAAGCCTGCACTGGCAATGCGTCAGGCTGCACCTGACTCTGGACAGAGAGGGCAGATGGGAGTACCTAGTGAATACCAAGATCTCCCAGGCCTGAAGCTCCTGCTGATTCCCCAACAGAGGCTATCAAACCCACAAACCTTTGTACTTGGGACAGTATCCCCACATACCCATCCCTGTGGCCAGGAGAGAAAAAAAGAATCTCCTTGGATAGATGAGTTAATGAATAGACTAGAATTAACCAGGTTGGAAAAGACCTCAGAGATCATTGAGTCCAACCTATCACCCAACACCATCTAATCAACTAAACCATGACACTAAGCACCCCATCCAGTCTCTTCCTAAACACCTCCAGTGATGGTGACTCCACCACCTCCCTGGGCAGCACATTCCAATGACCAATCTCTTTCTGGGAAGAACTTCCTAACATCCAGCCTAAGCCTCCCCTGGCACATCTTGAGACTGTGTCCTGTGGTTCTGGTGCTGGTTGCCTGGGAGAAGAGACCAACCCCCTCCTGGCTACAACCTCCCTGCAGGTAGTTGGAGACAGCAATAAGGTCTCCCCTGAGCCTCCTCTTCTCCAGGCTAAGCAACCCCAGCTCCCTCAGCCTCTCCTCCCAGGGCTGTGCTCCAGACCCTTCCCCAGCTTTGTTGCCCTTCTCTGGACACCTTCCAGCAACTCAACATCTTTCCTAAACTGAGGGGCCCAGAACTGGACACAGGACTCAAGGTGTGGCCTAACCAGTGCTGAGTACAGGGGCACAATGACCTCCCTGCTCCTGCTATCCACACTATTCCTAATGCAGTCCAGGATGCCATTGGCCTTCTTGGCCACCTGGGCACACTGCTGGCTCATGTTCAGCCGGCTGTCAATCAGTATCCCCAGGTCCCTTTCTGCCTGGCTGCTCTGCAGCCACTCTGACCCCAGCCTGTAGCACTGCATGGGGTTGCTGTGACCAAAGTGCAGCACCCGGCACTTGGACTTGTTGAATGCCATCCTGTTGGACTCTGCCCATCTGTCCATCCTGTCGAGATCCCTCTGCAGAGCCCTTCTACCCTCTAACAGAACAACTCCTGTCCCCAGCTTGGTGTCATTTGCAAACTTACTGATGGTGGACTCAATCCCCTCATCCAGATCATTAACTGGTTAATGACATCTGCTTTGTATGCACAGCTGTTGAGTTAAATCTAGGGCTTTGGTTTAGGGTTTTTCTTACTGAAAAGGTGCAGAGACAGTTAATTAGATGCATCTCTGAAGGTCTGTCATATTTCTTTGTGGATAGGATTAAACCAGTTCAATTTGTGAACTCCATTTCCTCTGTCACGAAGGAGATAACCAATCCACAGACTGCAGTTATTAATGATCAACTGAGTGAATTTTATCCATCTTTTTCTACCTTGGAAGGACACTTCACTGAAGCTGATTTCCATCAATTTGTAAACAATGTCACCTTCAATAAATTCCTATCTGACACTAGATAACCCAGGAACAAGCTGGGACACAGCAAAGGTGATGTAAGAGTTGGCATCCATTGCAGTTCTTGAGCCAGACTTCATCCTCACTGGTTTGTTGGGGGTTTATTTGGGTTTGTTTGGTTGGATGGTGGCTTGTTTGGTTGTTTGGCTTATTTTTTTTGGAGCCACATCAAGGAAATAGAAATAAAAACAAATCTAAAATCAAATCAAATCCATCATTATCCTGGGAAGGGGAAAAAAAGCCATTTCAAATTTAATTTGAACAGATTCTTTTCTCTGAGACATGACAAATGCATTACTTATTGTAATTCATTCCAAAGAATAGAATCGAATGGAATAGGATGGAAAAGGATAGAATAGAATAGAATAGAATAGAATAGAATAGAATAGAATAGAATAGAATAGAATAGACCAGACCAGGTTGGAAGAGACTTTCAAGACCATCATGTCCAACCCATCATCCAACACCACCACCTAATCAACTAAACCATGCAACCAAGCACCCTATCAAGTCTCCTCCTGAACACCTCCAGTGATGGTGACTCTACCACCACCCAAGGCAGCACATTCCAATGGACAATCACTCTCTCTGTGTAGAATTTCTTCCAGTCTAAACCTCCCCTGCTGCAGCTTGAGACTCTGTCCTCTTGTTCTGGTGGTGCTTGCCTGGGAGAAGAGACCAACCCCCACCTGGCTACAACCTCAGGTAGTTGTAGAGAGCAATAAGGTCTCCCCTGAGCCTCCTCTTCTCCAGGCTAAGCAACCCCAGCTCCCTCAGCCTCTCCTCCCAGGGCTGTGCTCCAAACCCCTCACCAGCTTGGTTGCCCTTCTCTGGACACCTTCCAGCAACTCAACATCTTTCCTAAACTGAGGAGCCCAGAACTGGACACAGGACTCAAGGTGTGGCCTAACCAGTGCTGAGTACAGGGGCACAATGACCTCCCTGCTCCTGCTGGCCACACTATTCCTGATGCAGGCCAGGATGCCATTGGCCCTCCTGGCCACCTGGGCACACTGCTGGCTCATGTTCAGCCTACTATCAACCAGTATCCCCATGTCCCTCTCTGCCTGGCTGCTCTCCAGCCACTCTGACCCCCACAAAATCTAGGGAGGAGTGGGTTTTGTTTCTCTTGTCCTGTCCTTGCCCAGCTTAGTGTTCAAATTCTTGGCCAATATATTTGCCAGTCAGTTTAAGTATCCCGGGTCTGTTGTTGTGTGTGATGTTAACGCAACTGAGTCGTGCAGTGGTCACCCGGCAACACCTGATGCTTGGAATATTGCAAACATATCTCCTCTATTAGCTACATGCTATTCAATCAGTGCCAAAGCAGAGGTAGAGGCATTCACTGGTAGGAAAACAGACTGCTGGGAGCAGCAAATACATGTCCACTCCTAGCTCTAGCATCCACCCGACTGGAGTGTTCTGTACACAGAGAGGGACCTGGGGGTACTGGTTGATGGTAGGCTGAACATGAGCCTGCAGTGTGCCCAAGTAGCCAAGAAGGCCAATGGCATCCTGGCCTGCATCAGGAACAGTGTGGCCAGCAGGAGGAGGGAGGTCATTGTGCCCCCGTACACTGCACTGGTTAGGCCACACCCTGGGTCTTGTGTCCAGTTCTGGGCCCCTCAGTTTAGGAAGGATGTTGAGTTGCTGGAAGGTGTCCAGAGAAGGGCAACAAAGCTGGGGAGGGGTTTGGAACACAAGCCCTATGAGGAGAGGCTGAGGGAGCTGGGGTTGCTTAGCCTGGAGAAGAGGAGACTCAGGGGTGACCTTATTGCTCTCCATAACTACCTGAAGGGAGGTTGTAGCCAGGCAGAGGTTGGTCTCTTCTCCCAGGTAACCAGCACCAGAACAAGAGGACACAGTCTCAGGCTGTGCCAGGGCAGGTTTAGGCTGGATGTTAGGAAGAAGTTCTATACAGAGAGAGTGATTGCCCATTGGAATGTGCTGCCCGTGGAGGTGGTGGAGTCACCATCATTGGAGGTGTTCAGGAGGAGGCTTGCTGGGGTGCTTGGTGCCATGGTTTAGTTGTTGGGTGGGTTGGATTGGTTGATGGGTTGGACGCGATGATCTTGAAGGTCTCTTCCAACCTGGTGTATTGCATTGTATTATTGTATTGTACTCACTGAATAAATGGTTGGCACAAGCCTAATATTTTGGGGAAGGCTCAAGGGCAGCTCAAGTAGAAATTCAGAGTTCCAGGAACAATATCTCCCTGTCCACATCCTTTCTGTACAATCTGCAAGCTATTTTTGGAAGTGGGCAAGGTGGAGGGGGAGCCAGGGTGAGAGGAATGACTGGTGCATCTGAAGATTATTATTCCCTGTGGCTGCTTCATCCTTCTGGAGCGTGGCCACAGATTGTTCTTGCAGTTGCTGCAAGAAGCAGCTGAAGCCACTTGCTGTGTCACTGTATTATGCAGGTATGGCACAGTGTCTGCTGTGGTGACCACGTCCTAAAGGTGATTAAAATACTCTGTGCTCCCACCAGCTTGGGTCAGAAGGGAGTCACCTGGGTCCATTCTGAGCGCAAATGCTTTCCCTAACCACCAGGCTCTTGATTCACGTTATGCTCACCGTGCTCTTTAGGAAGCACATTAATTCAGCCACTGTACAGGGCAAACTGATCTTTGCTGTTTACCTGCCAGCTGATGCACAGCAGGACACAAAGAACAGTCCAAGGCGAGCAGGGGTGGCATTTGCCAAATGCAGTATGTGCTTATATTCAAACCCACACTTCTTTCCATTAGGTCAAGATAGCTTCCAAGCCTTGGCAGACCAGGAAAGCAATATGTGTTGTTTTGACTTGATTTGTCTTTGCATTTTTTTCATCCCTGGAAGTTATCTGAAGGAGTAAGGGTAGTGGCAGGCCACTCTGCCCAACGTGCTCTGCGGTCTCTGGCCTCGTCTTTGGAGGAGGTTATGTTTTGCCAGAAACATTCACGGGCTCTCTTTGTAGCTAGGAGTGTTCCTCCCGGTGATTACTGTTGCACCCAGTGAGGATGGGGGTCTCCTGGAGCTGCTTCTGATCAATAAGAACATAATGTTCCTCTGGTCTTGTTCTAGATGAAAAATATAGCAGGTCAGCTGAAGGAAAGGGAAACAATCTGAAGGAGTCTGAGAAAACTTCGGTCCCCATGCTGCCGGAGAAGGAGGAAAACAGCTGGGCTATGACTCTCTCCCGTGCTCTTCTGAAGTGTTATGCTTCAGCTGCTTGAGCCTTTGCCAAGAACTGGCTCCTTAATGAAGCAAAACTATCTCTTAGCCTCGCTGCCAATGGCAGGTCTGGAGTGGAGGGTGTTTGGTGAGAGTGCTAGACTTGTGAAGCTGTCAGGTCTGATGCCCAAGGACATGCAGCAGGAACCTGAGAGACCTGGCAAGAGACTGGGGACACATCCCCTGAGCCACCATGTTGCCTTCCCACCCCACTGTACCACCACTCACTGAATGAAATTCCAGTCCATGTGGGAGTCAGCAGTTTTGCTGTCTGATAAGGGCAGGCTGATCACTGGTCCTCTTAAAAATAAAACCACCAAACCACACCATACCCCTCCCCCCAAAAAAAAACCCACACCCAAACCCAAACAACCAACACCCCCTCCCCAAAAAAAAAAAAACCCACCCCCAAACTACTTTTCCCCCAGTACCAAGAAAATCAGTAAACTTGAAGTGCTGTGGTGACTTTCTTTTACTTAGCCCTTGGGTAGAAGAATGCCAAAGCTTGATGCTGGGCAAGGCAGAGCTTAATCCAGGCAGGTTAGATGGTAGCTGGTTTCCAACTTCACTGTTTCACAGGCATCAACTTCCCCTTTTCATGTTGGTCACGGTAATTCCTGGTTTGCTACCCGGGATGATGTCCTTGTCACTTTCACCCCCCGGTGCAACTCTGCCCTCCTCAGTGGGAGCGCAGACACAGAGAGGTTCAGTGCAGCTTTCCAGGAAACTGGAGAGGCAGAAAGCTGAGAGGCGCTTGAGCAATAGCGTAGGCTGGCCACAGGGATGCTCCCAGGGCCTCTGGCTAGGAAGGACGTAGGAAGAAGCTTCACAAGGGAAGCTGGCTGCCTACAGGGTGCAAAGGCTGTATGGCTATATGCTTTAGTGGGGAGCAAACTGTGTAGGAGAATGAAGCAGTTGCACAGAATTGTTGCAGGATTCCCCTAGTCAAGCTGCTGCTCTTCACAAAGCAAAACTAAGGTGGTGAGACTTGTACAGGGTACTGGCCATGGGCAAGGAGTCTGTGCAATCTCCCTGATTTGAATCTTGCACAGGATGACCACCCTGAATTTGTAAAGGGCTCTTTTCCTCCCCTCCCACCCTCTTTGTGCACACTTTACTAGTGTGCTGGGGTTTGATCGATTTTTCTGTGCAGCCTTAAGAACCGCAATTACTTAAGCTTGTGACCCGAAATGACACAACTTGTCGGTGATTCATGTGTTACATAGCATTGCAGGGCCCCGACTCCAACAGCTGTCTTTGTTTTGTTGTTCATGTGTGCTGAATGCTCCTGTCTCCCCCTTCCTTGAAGAGCAGAGTTAGGGTGGCTCCTACCTTTGAACAGCAAGCCAGTAATGTTTACACCATGTCCTGCAGCAGTGCTGCATCCCAAATAATCTGCTGTGTGCTACCACTCTTCCATGTGGCTGTAGGCAAGCCCTGCAGAGAAGCAGCCCCCGCACTGCTGCAGTGATTGATGGGCTGAGGCAAATAGTATAAGGTGAAATATGGCCAAGTGCTGGGTCTTCCACTTGGGTCACAACAACCCCATGAATGAACACTGCAGGCTTGGGACAGAGTGGCTGGAAAAATGCCCAGCAGAAAAGGACCTGGGGGTGCTGGTTGACAGCTAGCTGAACAGGAGCCAGCATGTGCACAGGTGGCCAAGAAGGCTAACAGCATCCTGGTTGATATCAGGGATAGTGGAACCAGAAGGGCCAGTGAAGTGACTGACCCCTGTACTCAGCACAGGTGAGGCTGCACCTTGAGCACTGGGTTCTGTTTTGGGGCCCTCAGTACAGGAGGGACATTGAGGTGCTGGAGCAGGTCCAGAGAAGGCTTTCAAAGCTGGTGAAGGGTCTGAAGAACAGGTCTTGTGCAGGCCAGCTGAGGGAACTGGGGTTGTTTACTCTGGAGAAAAGGAGGCTGAGGGGAGACCTTCTCACACTCTACAACCCCCTGAAAGGAGGTTGTACTGAGGTGGGTGTTGGTCTCTTCTCCCTAGTAACAAGTGATAGGGTGAAATGAAATGGCCTCGAGTTGCACCAGGGGAGGTTTAGATAGGATATTAGGAGAAAGATCTTCACTGAAAGGGTTCTTGAACACCGGAATAGGTTGCCCAGAGACGTGGTTGAATCTCCATCCTTGGAGGCGTTTAGAAGCTGCAGAGACGTGGTGCAGACGGGCATGGTTTAGCGCAATACTTGGTAGAGTTAGATAGTGATTTGACTCGATTATCTTAAAGGCTTTTTCCAGCCCAAATGACTCTATAAGCTGAAGAAGGTGTTAGGAGCTGCCATCTCCAGCCTGCTCAAGACCACAACTCCACACCCTGAGCGGTGCAGCATCCCTACGGATGCAGCGGCACAGGCTTGGAGGCGGGTTGAGGGTGGTGATGGTGTCGAGAATCCCCCAGTTCGTGGTTGGCCCCTACAGAGAAGGAGGGTGCTGGAACCGTGCCGCCGTGCGCCGGGACGGGACGCTCGGCGCCGTGCGGGGGTGACAGCCGCAGCCCGGCGGGTTGCGGGGGCTGCTCGGGGCCGCCAGGCTGCGCTCTCGGGCCGGCCGCCGGTGCCTGCCGCCCTCCCCGGGCGGGCGAGCGGGGCTTGGGGTACGGCGGAGCCTCGCCGCGAGCGGGCGGTCCCGGGACGGCGGCGGTGGCGGCGGCACCACCATTAACGGTGGTGGCGGTGACGGTGGCACCTGCGGCTGCGGGGAAAGGCAGGGCTCGGCGGCCCGCCCTGCGCCCCTCGCCCGGCCCGGCATGACGCGGCTGAGCCCCGGAGGCGGCGGGAGGTGGGTGCCGGTAGCCCTGGCCGTGCTTCTGGCCCTGCGAGGTGAGTGCTGGATGGGTGGAAAAGGAGCGTGGTACCCACCGAGGGGTCATCGGCGTGGGGTGGGCGCCCGGGGCGGATGGGGCGGGCGGGGACCCACCCGCCCCATGTCCCCGGGCACCCACCCCACCCTGGTGCCCGGGTGAGGAAGTTTTGGTCGTGGTCCCACCGGTGATGCTCGGAAATGCGGCGGCGGGTGAGCGCTTTTGCAGGGCAGGCGTGGGGAAGGATCGCTGCTCCGCTCGGTTCCTATTTGCTGCTTCCCCTGCACCAGCCTTCTTGCTGTTATTATTTCATTTTATTTTTTTCCCTTTTGGTGCCAGAAAACTTGCTTTAAACTGGGCTTCAGGTCGCGCTCAGCGATGTCAGGGCCTAACCTCTGTATAAGCTTACCTGTGGGTGGAAAAACTCTGATCTATCCTTCAGGCCCTGAGGCATCAGGGAACTTTCTGCAGAGATGGTGACGGGCTGCCAGGAACCTTCTGTGTGCCCCGGGGTCCTCCCCTGCCTCCTCTTCCCAGGCAGGTTTCTTCAGCTCTAAAATAAGAGCCTACCCCTGGGGAAGGTGGAGAGACCCAAACCACTCTGTCACCTCCTGCTCCCAGAAGCCCTTCCAAAATAAGATGTGTACCTCGGTCCTCTCTGTGGAGAGGAAATAAATTGCATGTGACAGATGCTACTCACATCACTTAGTGCATTGCTGGAGAGTACCATGAGGTGCTGTGGGAAGGGCAACAGAAGAAACTACAAAGCACAAAACATTCAGACTCATCTGTTGATCAGGTGGCAACACCTTCTTTCCAGTCATGCCAAACTTCAGAACAGGTCTCCTTAGTTATATTTTACTGAGGTCTCCAAGGTGATTTTCTTAAGGTCTACTCTTTTAATACAGAGCTCCATGAAATAGTTTGGTGGAGGTCTGCTCAGCAGTGAGCAGTGCACAGCCATCTCGGCGTTGCTGCTGGTCACCTTTGTGGCCAGGAAGCTGAGAAACCTGCTGGGGGTAATCCCTGAGAGTGGGAGCACAGTAGGAAATCTCCCACAAGAATACCAGAGACACCTCAGCAACATCTGGATGAAACTTCTGTAATGTTGGGATCTGGCTGGAGTCTGCTGCTTGGGTGAAAGATCCTGGCTCTCACTGCCCTGAGTGGTACAGCAGGCCATTCTATGAGCTGCCAAGAAACAAGGCTTGTGATGGACAGGGTGAATTGCTCACAAATGCCTCAGCACCCTGAGCCCCATCCCCAGAAGACATTTGGGTGTCTGAGTCCCATGCATTAGACGCAAATTGCACCTGCAGATGAGATGAGTGATGGAGAAAAAGGAGTATTAGCATTTAACTGGAAGAAACAATCCTAGCTCTTCCACACTTTGTGCCATTTGTTCACTTTTGGAGCTTTTGCAGTTTGAAAAGTGAGTTGAATGACTTTCAGGTTCTCCATGCCACAGTTTTTTTCATTGCAGGCATTGCCAAGGCATAGCTGTCTAGAAAGTTGCTGTGCCTGCTGCAGCTGGAAGCATGCAAGTGATGAAGCATTTCTGTTCTGTGATACTCTCTGAGAAACATAACAGTAACCTGATTTAAGGTTAAAATTCAAGGGATGTTTAATTATCATGTTAAGCATGAAGATTGACTCCTACTTACTTTTTTGCTTGGTGGTTTCCTTTTGTTGAGGGCACGTGGGGACAATGACAACAGAGACAACAAGGCACAGAAACACCTTGCCATGAAACGCCTCTTCCAACCTGGTTTATTCTTCTTCCTTCTTCTTCCTTCCCTTCTTCCCTTCCCTTCCCTTCTTCTTCCCTTCTTCCCTTCTTCCTTCTTCCCTTCTTCTTCCTTCTTCCCTTCCCTTCTCTTCTTCCCTTCTCTTCTCTTCTCTTCTTCTTCTCCCTTCCTTCTTCCCTTCCCTTCTTCTTCCTTCTTCTTCTTCCCTTCTTCTTCTTCTTCCCTTCCCTTCCTTCCCTTCTTCTTCTCTTCCCTTCTTCTTCCCTTCTTCATTCTATTTTTATTCTATTCTATTCTCCCTCCCTCCCCCCCACTTTTGTGAGGTTCGGAGGGTGGTGAAGAAAAGTCTTTGGGGGCATGGGCAAAGCTAACTCTTGCAAGGTGCAAGATTTAAAAGTTAAAGGAACAGAAGCTGTTAAGACTGTGTATTCAGAAGAGGTACTTAATGCCAACCAAATGAAAAGTGGTGCTGGGGAAAAGGCCCCTGGAGGTCATTTTTCCATTCTCTCACTTTATGCCTGCGATAAAATAGAATCAGACTTCGTAGTAAATGCCAATCAAGTGTTATGGTTCTCGTTTTCTTAGGTTGATTTGCAATCTGTGGAATAGAAATTAGTTCTCTTCTATGTATTTGTTTATTTTTATTTTATTTTATTTCACTTTGTTTATTTATTTATTTATTTATCCATCTATTTATTTAGCCAGAGCCAGATGAATGCATTCTTTGGGCCTATAAAGCCCACCTGTTTGATGTTCCCTGGGGAGAAGCAGCAGCTCTGTTTTCCCTCTAAAGCATTCTGACTGTAATAACTTTTGTGAACATAATACTATCATAGTATCATAATATCAGTCAGGGTTGGAAGGGACCACAAGGATCAGCTAGTTCCAACCCCCTGCCATGGGCAGGGACACCCCACACTACATCAGGCTGGCCAGAGCCTCATCCAGCCTGGTCTTAAACACCTCCAGGGACGGGGCCTCAACCACCTCCCTGGACAACCCATTCCAGGGCTTCACCACTCTCATGGGGAAGAACTTTGTCCCCACCTCCAGCTTCATTCCATCCAACATTTTGTTTGGTTTTTATTACTGGTTCCCTAGAGTTTAAGGGAAGATGGCAGGGAGTTCTGTTTGGAGCTCTGAATCCAAACCTGGACTTGCAAATCAATCCTGCTACATAGCTAGAAATAGCACGCTGCAAATTGTCAGATGTGTTAGAAATTACACATTGGGTTCTGCTAAACTGCAGAACCTTTTTCTTTTCTTTTTCTTTTTCTTTTTCTTTTTCTTTTTCTTTTTCTTTTCTTTTTTCTTTTTCTTTTTCTTTTTCTTTTTCTTTTTCTTTTTCTTTTTCTTTTTCTTTTTCTTTTTCTTTTTCTTTTTCTTTTTCTTTTTCTTTTTTTTTTTTCTTTTTCTTTTTTTCTTTTTCTCCTTTTCTTTTCTTTTTTCTTTTCCTCCTTCTCCTTCTCCTTCTCCTTCTCCTCTCTCCTTCTCCTTCCTTCTCCTTCTCCTTCTCCTTCTCCTTCTCCTTCTCCTTCTTCCCCTTCCCCTTTCCCCTTCTTCCCCTTCCCCTTTCCCCCCCTTCCCCTTCCCCTCCTTCTCCTTCTCCTCCCCCTCCCCCTCCCCCTCCCCCTCCCCCTCCCCTTCCCCTTCCCCTTCCCCTTCCCCCTTCCCCCTTCCCCCTTCCCCCTTCCCCTTCCCCTTCCCCTTCCCTTTCCCCCCTTCCCTTCCCCCCTTCCCCTTCCCCCTTTCCCCCCCTTCCCTTTCCCTTTCTCTCTTTCTCTTTCTCTTATCTTTCTCTTTTTGTTCTTCTTCTACTTCTTTTTCTCCTTCTTCATTTTTGTTCCTTTTTCTTTTTTACTGCATGGTGTGTGAATCCTGTGACATTGTATTGCAACAGGTGAGAAGTCAGCACGTTAGCCTCTTGCAGCTGGATCTTGCAAGGTCACGGTGGGGGATGGATGTGTGTGTTTGTGCCTGGCAGTACTGCATTTATGCAAAAGCTGATGTGCAACTTTTCACACAGGTTGATCTTTCCAGTCCTCACCTGAAGTCACCCTTCTGCCAGTCTGAGGTTATCACAGCTGAAACCGAGCATTTAAGTTCTGGCCTTGCAGCACCCTCACGCTAGCCTACTTATCCTTCCCAGCCCTGCACCGAGTCCTCATCCCTGGACAGAGCTGGCTGTAGCAGTCCCTCACTACTCCTTTCCATGCCTGTGCCTTTTTATTTTGTTAGCTTTTTAATTTCTCCCCCCTCTGGAACAGACTGCCATTTGTGTCAAGCTGTGTGGTTTTGTGACGTGTAGATAAATCATTTCGCTCGTGACCTGACCTTGGTCCCCAGCAGCAGGCACAGATGCATTAACTACTTCTTCTGTCTCTGAAGTGGGCATCCTCTCCTTCTTTTGGAAATGGATTCTTTAACTTCTCAGTATTGCCTAACCCCCAATTTTCTTTTGAAAGCCTCCCTTCTCCAAGAGATCTCAAAGTGTCTCAAGAACAGCTATATTTAGCTGCTCAGTAGCACTATGGGTGTACAAAATATGGTATAAACAGCTCATTAAGGAACTGAGACTTGATTTTTTTTCCCTGCCTTCTCTGGGGAGATGTTTTTATTGTCACACTAAGCACAGATGGAGAAAGTGAGGGTCAGAATCAGAGAGACTTCATAGAATCATAGAATCAGTCAGGGTTGGAAGGGACTACAGGGATCATCTAATTCCAACGCCCCTGCCAATGGCAGGGACACCCCACACTAGATCAGGCTGGCCAGAGCCTCGTCCAGCCTGGGCTTAAACACCTCCAGCAACGGGGCCTCAACCACCTCCCTGGATAACCCATTCCAGGGCTTCACCACTCTCCTAGTGAAGAACTTCTTCCTCACATCCAGCCTGAATCTCCCTATCTCCAGCTTCATTCCATTCCCCCTAGTCCTATCACTACCTGAGAGCCTGAGAAGTCCCTCCCCAGCCTTCCTGTAGGCCCCCTTCAGATACTGGAAAGCCACAATGAGGTCACCTCGGAGCCTTCTCTTCTCCAGACTGAACAGCCCCAACTCCTTCAGTCTGTCCTCATAGGAGAGGTGCTCCAGCCCTCTGATCATCCTCGTGGCCCTTCTCTGGACACGCTCCAGCACCTCCAGATCCCTCCTGTAATAGGGGCTCCAGAACTGGAGGCAGTACTCCAGGTGGGGTCATGACCCTCTGAAGGTCAGCTGGTCGCAGTCTTGAGTGTCTCGGTCCAAACCACAGCCACAGGAGAATGCTTAAATTTATGCAGCAGGTTAAGCAGCGCTGGGATGGTACTCCTCAGGGATGCTCACTCCTAAATTGTGGTGAGTCATCTATATTTAGCAGGATGCTACTATCATTGTGCTTTTTAAGTAAAGTGCTTTTAACACAGTTTGTTTCAAGGAGAAGTGCATGCACTGAAAATCTGTCCTTTGTAGTTTTCTGCTTGCGGAGCATTAATGCTGCCTTCCCTTTTGTAAATGTTCAGAGGGAAATTCAGCTCCTGGTTGTTTAATAGACAGTAGTACAACAAAGAGAGTTCCCTGGTTACTATGGCCTTGTGTTTGCACAGTCATTTGCGAGCAGTCTCTAATTGAGAGTCCCCAAACTTACTTCGTGAGGGCAGTCAGTTTGATTTATAGCACAGAAAAGTGAAGTGGACTGAGAGGAAACTATTTGCTTGCTGTCAGGTAGGACATCTGTCCAGTCTCTACTGTAGAGAAGTCACAATTGCAGGGCTTCTAGTGTATGCCAGCTCACTTATCTCTCACAAATATTTGGAATAGAATAGAATAGAATAGAATAGAATAGAATAGAATAGAATAGAATAGAATAGAATAGAATAGAATAGAATGGAATGGAATGGAACGGAACGGAACGGAACGGAACAGAACAGAACAGAACAGAACAGAACAGAACAGAATAGAATAGAATAGAATAGAATAGAATAGAATAGAATAGAATAGAATAGAATAGAATAGAATTAACCAGGTTGGAAAAGATCTTTGAGGTCATCAAGTCCAACCTATCACACATCATCTAAGCAACTAAACCGTGGCACCAAGTGCCCCATCCAGTGTCTTCCTAAACACCTCCAGTGATGGTGACTCCACCACCTCCCTGCGTAGAACATTCCAATGGCTTATCACTCCTTCTATGCAGAACTTCTTCCTATCATCCATCCTAAACCTCCCCTGGTACAGCTTGAGACTGTGTCCTCTTGTTCTGGTGCTGGTTGCCTTGGAGAAGAGACCAACCCCCACCTGGCTACAACCTCCCTTCAGGTAGTTGTAGAGAGCAATGAGGTCTCCCTGAGCCTCCTCTTCTCCAGTGATCAAAAACCAGTGGTCAAAACCAGCTTTCAGCAATTGGTAGCATCTCTCACAGTCTCTGTCCTTTATTTGTTTGCTATCTGGACACATGCATGGAAACACCACATACAAGTGGAGGTTGGTCTCTTCTCCCAGGCAAATGCTAAAGCCAGGAATGTCATTTTGAGTGGGGGGGACAACACACAAAGGAGTGGAGATGCAATGGTCTGCAATGACCAATTGGTACCAAACATTTAACCACCAGATATCTGGTGCTAGGCAAGTGCTGCAAGTTGCCTTATTGCTCTGGATTTCAATGCTTACTCAGACCAATTATCTCTTAATTTCACAGGATGTCCATGCTCCACTTCCCTGTCATAACACAGTCATATGGAAGCATAAAATCATTTTGGTGGAAAAAGCCCTTTAACATCAAGTCCAACCATTAGCTGGCTCTACCAAGTCTGGTGCTAAACTATGTCACTCAGCACCATATCTCTGTGTCTTTCAAACACCTTTAGGGATAGGAATTCAACCACCCCTCTGGGCAACCTACTCCAGTGCTTGAGAACCCTTTCAGGGAAGAACTTTCTCCTAATGTGCAATCTAAACCTCTCCTGCTGCAATCTGAGTCCTTTTCCTCTCATTGTATCACTTCTTACCTGTGAGAGGAGACCAACACCCACCTCACTTAAACCTCCTTTCAGGCAGTTGTGGACAGTGAGAAGGTGTCCCCTCAGCCTCCTTTTCTCCAGCCTAGGCAATCCTGGTTCCCTCACCTGCTCTTCATGAGACCTGTTCTCTGGTTGCATCACCAGCTTTGCCCTTCTCTGGGCACTGTCCAGGTATTTCTTCTACTAATGCAGAGCAAATAATGTCCATCACCTCTCTTCTCCTCAGGGAAGCTTTTTCCACTTCCAAAGCAGCCAACACAAAATTTCCAGGTGCAAGGTTCAGCTGAGGTAACCCCATTTTGCATCCCATTCTGTTATCAGGAGGAGGTTTCGGTGCACTCCTGTTGGGCATGCATAGCTCAGCCTCCAAAACTGCATGGGCTTGTGTGGTGAGTTGAAATTGCCCCCCCCCCCCCCCCCCCCCCAACATTAAATTGCCAGACCAGCCCAGTTGGAAGCAAATGAAGCTGTGTTTACAAGCAAAACTACAATCCACAATGAAATGCAATGAATATATAGAAAATATACAGGATTGCTCTCTACAACTACCTAAAGGGAGGTTAGAGGCCAGGAAGGGGTTGGTCTCTTCTGCCAGGCAGTCAGCACCAGAACAAGAGGACACAGTCTCAAGCTGCACCAGGGGAGGTTTAGGCTGGATTTTAGGAAGAAGTTCTTCATAGAAAGAGAGATTGGCCCTTGGAATGTGCTGCCCAGGGAGGTGGTGGAGTCACCATCACTGGAGGAGTTCCAAGAAGGGATTGGATGTGGCACTTGAAGCCATGGTTTAGTAGTCATGAGGTGTTGGGTGACAGGTTGGACTTGATGATCTCTGAGGTCTTTCCCAACCTTATTGATTCTATGTTTCTATGATTTCCAACATTTGCAGGTATTTGCAATGTATAAACAGCACAAGAACCCCCTTGGCCAAAAAAAACAGGGCGAGCTGCTAATAGCTTCCCACTCCCTGCCCCACCTCCTTGCTCCCCTGGACACAAAGGGCTAAGAGGAAAGAGCAGAAATGTGTTTGAACTTAGCCAAAACAATGCAGCCAAGGCCAGCAGAAGCACAAAGTTAGTATTTCCCAGAGTGAGGAAGCCAAAACAGAGGAAGATTGTTTACCAAACTAATTCCTATGGTAGCTATCTCTCCAGTGTTTAGAACTATCCTTATTTTCCCTATATCACTCAGTGGTGATTCATTTACATTTTGCTACATTCTGTTCAAGATCTGTGGAAGATTTTAAAGGTACAGCCTGAAACTACCACAGCTTGCCTGGCTGAGCTCTTTCCCTGCCTGCCATGTTAATGGCATCTGCCAGGAGTAACTGGGTTGGTACACCCTCTCTGCAAGCCCACTGTGAAGATTGCTTCCTAATCTTCATTAATTAGAAGTTGGCTAATGCCTAGAAGCATGAGGGTGTGGTGCTGCTGTGCTTTTTAAATTCTCCCTCCCCTCCCCTCCCCTCCCCTCCCTCCCCTCCCCTCCCCCCTCCCCTCCCCCTCCCCTCCCCTCCCTCCCCTCCCCTCCCCTCCCCTCCCCTCCCTCCCCTCCCCTCCCCTCCCCTCCCCTCCCCTTCCCTTCCCTTCCCTTCCCTTCCCTTCCCTTCCCTTCCCTTCCTTCCCTTCCCTTCCCTTCCCTTCCTTCCCTTCCCCTTCCCTTCCCTTCCCTTCCCTTCCCTTCCCCTTCCCTTCCCTTCCCTTCCCTTCCCTTCCCTTCCCTTCCCTTCCCTTCCCTTCCCTTCCTTCCCTTCCCTTCCCTTCCCTTCCCTTCCCTTCCCTTCCCTTCCTTCCCTTCCCTTCCCTTCCCTTCCTTCCCTTCCCTTCCTTCCCTTCCCTTCCTTCCCTTCCCTTCCCTTCCTTCCCTTCCCTTCCCTTCCCTTCCTTCCCTTCCTTCCCTTCCCTTCCCTTCCCTTCCCTTCCCTTCCCTTCCCTTCCCTTCCCTTCCCTTCCCTTCCCTTCCCTTTTCCATTCTACCTGACATACCTGTGCACATTCACAGTATCCTTATAAATGTGCAGGTGATTTCTGCTGAGCTCTTGACTTTACAATAACCTGAGCTAATAATTTCTGGGAGTTAATTATGGGTTCTGTAGAATAAGCAGGAAAACAGAAAAAGAGAGAGAATGATCATAAGTTTCCTTATGCCTGGTCACATTTCCTGCTCTCCCACTGAACAAACTTCCCTCTTGCTCTTACAAACAAACCCAACCAACGACAAACAAACAAACTCCAAAACCCAACAAACCAAGCAAAGGAAAATCAAACCCAACCAACCAACCAAAACCCACAACCCAATCCAACAACCCAGCAAACTCCAAACCCTAAAAGCCCCACAAACAAAACTGAACAGCAACAACAACACAACCCCAAACATAGTAACACCTGTTTCACTGGCATGCATGAGGAAGAGTGTGGCCAGCAGGAGCAGGGAGGTCATTGTGCCCCTGTACTCTGCACTGGCTAGGCCACACCTTGAGTCCTGTGTCCAGTTCTGGGCCCCTCAGTTTAGGAAAGGTGGTTGCTGGAAGGTGTCCAGAGAAGGGCAACAAAGCTGGGGAGGGGTTTGGAGCACAGCCCTGTGAGGAGAGGCTGAGGGAGTGAGGGAGCTGGGGTTGCTTAGCCTGGAGAAGAGGAGGCTCAGGGATGACCTTATTGCTGTCTACAACTACCTGAAGGGAGGTTGTAGCAACGAAGGAGTTGGTCTCTTCTCCCAGGCAAGCAGCACCAGAACAAGAGGACACAGTCTCAAGCTGTGCCAGGGGAAGTTTAGGCTGGAGGTGAGGAGAAAGTTCTGCACTGAGAGAGTCGTTAGCCATTGGAATGTGCTGCCCAGGGAGGTGGTGGAGTCACCATCCCTGGGGGTGTTCAAGAGGGGATTGGACGTGGCACTTGGTGCCATGGTCTAGTCATGAGGTCTGTGGTGACAGGTTGGACTTGATGATCTTTGAGGTCTCTTCCAACCTTGGTGATTCTGTGATTCTGTGATTTCATATTTGCTGTTGTTGCTAATTCCTTTCCAGATTAAATTGTCCCCATCTTAACAGCACTTGACCAGCTATTGAGTGGTGAATGTCAAATCCTTTCTGTGCCCTCTGCAGTTTCAGGTGTGCCACCCAGGAGTAAGCACAGTTCCAGCTGAGGATGTGCTGGCAGTGTTCATTTTAATGCTGCCAGCACCCCTTTCAGCTTCTGCCTTTCTATGGCCTAACAGCTTGCTTGCTTTTTGACCCCAGCTGTGCGTGGAGCAGATGTTTTCATTGAGCCCTTTCACAGTGATACCAAGATACTTTCCTTGAGTGATTACATTTGAATTAGGGCCCCATGGTACATGAGGAGTTCAGATTATTCTCTCAAGTTCTCATTACTGTCTGTTTGGTAATGTGGAATTTCATCTTGCTGCCCACTTGCCGAGCTTTGTCAGATCCCTTGGAAAGTCTCTCAATCTTCTTTTGTCTCGGCCAGCCCAAATCACTTTGCCAGCTTCCTGTCTCTCTTCCAGATATTAAGGAATAGATTAAACCACCCTAGAGCTGGTATGAAACCTGGGGGTTAATCCCTTGTAATCAGGGCCAGAGCAAAAAGCAGGGGGAGAGGGGCTTCCATGCCTCGAAGCCCGAGCACTGAATGGTGGTGCGGCAGCTCTGGCCTCAGCCTGAACCTGGGTGACTTGAACCCTACCTGGGGAGGAGGATGGGGTGTTGGGCTGATAGCTCCTACCCCAGGCAAGCAGGGAATGGGGCTGGCACCAAACTGGGCATCCTGCCCAGTATGATTTAGCAGGGGTACTTTGAAGTGACTGAAAATGAATCACTTATTCTCATCCTTTTCCTTCCAAAATTCAAGTGGATTGAAGGGCCACAAGTTCCTCTGAGCAGAGATGAAGCTGGTTTGTCTCTTGGTGCTTAACTTCAGTGGCCTAGGGAATTTGGCTGGTTTAGCCAATCCTTGCTGCAAATTCCAGGTTAGCCTGTGTCCTCTCTTGGGGCAAGCACTGCTAACTTCAAGAAACACCTGGCTTAGCAAGAACTTGCCTGCCTTTGCTAGCAGCACAGCTACTTGGCAAATGTCTTTCTCCTACCGTTCAGCACTTCCTGCCTTGTTCTTTGAATATGTTGAAATCACAGAATCACAGAATCACCAAGGTTGGAAGAGACATCAAAGATCATCAAGTCCAACCGGTCACCACAGACCCCATGGCTAAACCATGGCACCAAGTGCCATGTCTAATCCCCCTCTTGAACCCCTCCAGGGATGGTGACTCCACCACCTCCCCGGGCAGCACATTCCAATGGCCAACGACTCTCTCAGTGAAGAACTTTCTCCTCACTTGCAGTCTAAACTTCCCCTGGTGCAGCTTGAATCATAGAGTCATAGAATCATAGAATCAATAAGGTTGGAAAAGACCTCAAAGATCATCAAGTCCAACCTGTCACCCAACACCTCATGACTACTAAACCATGGCTTCAAGTGCCACGTCCAATCCCCTCTTGAACACCTCCAGGGATGGTGACTCCACCACCTCCCTGGGCAGCACATTCCAATGGCTAATGACTCTCTCAGGGAAGAACTTTCTCCTCACCTCCAGCCTAAACCTTCACCTGGCACAGCTTGAGACTGTGTCCTCTTGTTGTGAGTGTTTGCTGCTTTCTTCTGTGTGTTGTTTATTTTTTCCACCTGTTCAGGGCAGCCTTCAATTTTGCTCTCAGCCTGCCTAGCTCCCATCTTTATGAAGCGAGTGCTTGGACTGAATGGCTTCTTGTGCCTTTTCTTTGACCACACCATGCACTTTCTTGCCTCTCCGCAGCTGTGCTTTTGTCTGGCTTGTTGTTCAGGGGCACCAAGTGCCTTCTCAGTGAGGATGCTGAGATTGCCTTCAGCTCGCCACCATACAGAGTGTAACGACTTTAGAATTCCTCTGCCATTGGAATTAGCCTATTTTGACCCTTTTTAACTTCTTATTGTCTTCTCTAGTGTCTAAGACGTGTGATGCAAAGCTCTTTCAGTGTTTTTTTTTCTCTCACAGGGGAAGTTAAAGTTGATTATGTAGCAGTCTTACTGTTACTTTGTGACTCAGGTTGCTCTTTGCATCAGTTGCAGTGGTTCAGCTTCTGAGCGCCCTGGAACTGACTGTTCCAAGCCCTTTAAGACACTGCAGTGTTGTAACCAGCTGTGACACTCAGCTAATTCCTGCACATGTTGCTGAAGTCACTGCTTTTTTCCCCTGCTTTCTTTGACTTTGTTGTTCCTTTGCTTTCACTCCCTGCTGTGCAGCAGATAGTCCTTACCTGATCAGGAGGCCGTTGGTAAATCCAGGTTGCTGTAGTGAGATTTGAGTTGTAGGTAAGGTTTCTCCCTCTCGGCTTTGGTTATCTAGATGGAATTTGGGCACCACTCATAGGATGGTTTGGGTTGGAGGGGGTCTTAAAGATCATCTACAACTACCTGAAGGGAGGTTGTAGCCAGGAGGAGGTTGGTCTCTTCTGCCAGGCAACCAGCACCAGAACAAGAGGACACAGTCTCAAGCTGCACCAGGGGAGGTTTAGGCTGGATTTTAGGAAGATGTACTTCATAGAAAGAGTAATTTGCCATTAGAATGTGCTGCCCAGGGAGGTGGTGGAGTCACCATCCCTGGAGGTGTTCCAGAGGGGATTGGACGTGGCACTTGGTGCCATGGTTTAGTAGTCATGAGGTGTTGGGTGACAGGTTGGACTTGATGATCTTTGAGGTCTTTTCCAACCTTACTGATTCTATGATTCTATGATTCAATCCAACCAGCCTGCCATGGTCAGGGACATCTACTACTAGACCAGGTTGCACAAAGCGCTGTCCAGCCTGGTTTTGAACACTTCCAGGCTTGGAGCTTCCACGACTTCTCTGGGAAATCTGTTCCAGTGCCTCACCACTCTCATGGGGAAGAATTTCCTGCTGATGTCTAATCTATTCATCCAGCAGGATCACATCTCTAACTTTTTCTCCATGCAGAATTTTCAGGTAGGGCATTACTCCATAATGAATTCTGCAGCCATGGATCCATGGAAGAGCAGAACTGTTGGGCCCTTAAACTGTTACTGTCCTGCACTGGTTAGGCCACACCTTGAGCCCTGTGTCCAGTTCTAGGTTCCTCAGCTTAGGAAAGATGTTGAGTTGCAGGAAGGTGTCCAGAGAAGGGCAACAAAGCTGGGGAGGGGTTTGGAGAACAGCCCTGTGAGGAGAGGCTGAGGGAGCTGGGGTTGCTTAGCCTGGAGAAGAGGAGGCTCAGGGGAGACCTTCTTGCTGTCTACAACTACCTGAAGGGAGGATGTAGACAGGTGGGGGTTGGTCTCTTCTCCCAGGCAACCAGCACCAGAATATGAGGACACAGTCTCAAGCTGTGCCAGGGGAGGTTTAGGCTGGATGCTAGGAAGAAGTTCTTCCCAGAAAGAGACTTTGGCCATTGGAATGTGCTGCCCAGGGAGGCGGTGGAGTCACCATCACTGGAGGTGTTTAAGAGGAGACTGGATGGGGTGGTTGGTGCCATGGTTCAGTTGATTAGATGGTGTTGGGTGATGGATTGGACTTGATGATCTCAGAGTTCTTTTCCAACCAGGTTAATTCAATTCAATTCAAATCTATTCTATTCTATTCTATTCTATTCTATTCTATTCTATTCTATTCTATTCTATTCTATTCCATTCTATTCCATTCCATTCCATTCCATTCCATTCCATTCCATTCTATTCTATTCTATTCTATTCTATTCTATTCTATTCTATTCTATTCTATTCTATTCTATTCTATTCCATTCCATTCCATTCCATTCTATTGTATTCTAATTCTACAAAGTGGTTGTAGGGAATGGTTTACTGCAAATTTCAGCATCTAAAGCTCCCTCAGCCTCTCCTCACAGGGCTGTGCTCCAAACCCCTCCCCAGCTTTGTTGCCCTCCTCTGGACACCTTCCAGCAACTCAACATCTTTCCTAAACTGAGGGGCCCAGAACTGGCCTCAAGGTGTGGCCTCACCAGTGCTAAGTACAGGTCAGAACGACCTCCCTGCTCCTGCTGGCCACACTGTTCCCGATAC
This sequence comes from Picus viridis, assembly GCA_033816785.1. Lineage (NCBI taxonomy): Eukaryota > Metazoa > Chordata > Aves > Piciformes > Picidae > Picus > Picus viridis. The sequence goes on along the minus strand of CM066569.1, from coordinate 11,248,327 downwards.
AGGGTAAGAGGACCTTGGCTACTTGGCAGAGGGACAGAACAGCCTCAGCCTTGCTGCAGCGTTGTCACGTCCTTGGCTTGTCAAGGGCAGCCCTTCCTTTTGCCCCTGAAACAGCTGGTGTGCCCGGGGCTCTTATTATGGGACTCATCCGCAATCAGCACCTCCTTCCCCTGCGCTGGAAACGCCTCGGCCGCAGAGTGTCAGTTTGCATTCCTCAGCTGCACGGAGCTGCAGCAGGGCTGCATTTCGCCTGTTCTTTGGGGAACGCTCCACCTTAGTTAGTTTTTTCAGGGGCTTTTTTTGTGGTGCAGTCTCATCTCTTCTTGCTGCTCTCCTCTCTATTCCCAGGGGTTGCTTTCAGGTTTGTTTTTGTTTTGCTTTGGGGTTTTTGGTTTTGTTTTTGTTGTTGGTTTTGGTTTTTTTTGTTGTTGTTGTCGGTTTTGGTTTTGTTGTTGGTTTTGTGTTCAGGGGAGACTGCATTTCAGTTACCACATTGACAGCAGCTATCTGTTTATCCCCAGAATGAGTCCAACTCGGGCTTCCCTGATCCCCATCTTGAACTGAAACCTCCCGCCGACTCCCCCCGCCCCCTTCCCCCTCCCCCTCCCTGGTAGCTCCAGTCCTAAGCCAGAGGGCTAAACTGGAGGGGACCGCTGCAGGGGGGAGGGAGGAGGGGGGCAGATGAGGCATCCCACTGCCTTGAGTTGCATCCTAATCGCAAAAAGCCTTTCTGGCGTCAGCAGTTTGTGGGCATAATTGCCAGGAGGTGCCGGCGAGGTGCTGAGTCAGAGCGAGGTGCTCTTGCCAAGTCACTGCAGCAGAAGGAGCCCGCTCGCCTCGCATGGAGGGAAGCCAGTGGACGGTGGGTTTCCTAGCTGCCTTTTGGGCCTCTTTCTTTCCTTTTCCCTGAGGCTGCAATTAGGCAGCAGTGATGCCATGCATGTAAGGGAGAAACCAGGTGCTGTGGGAAGCGGGGGTGGAGGGAGGGTTGGGTTTGGCTGGGTGTTTTTTTTTCCGGTTGGTTGGCTTTCCCCTTTTGGCTGTGAGCACTAGGGAGGTGTGGGCTCTGCTCACACCTGCTGCCACTGGGTCTCCGTGCCCTGAGCAGGTAAAAGGGGTAGAAAAACAAGTTGGAGGGTCAGGGACAAGTCGAGTGGCCCTAGTGACAGACTGGTCTCCTAGGTGAGGAAAAGGAGCATGTGACACCCTCAGCCAGGCAAAGGGTGATAGCTGAGAGAGCCAAAACTGCTGCAAAATAAAATGGCCCCAAAGGTGTTTTGTCTTGTCCTTCCTAAGGGTTGCTTCTGCTGCAGTGTCCTGCCATTTGTTTAGTGAGTGGCTTGAAATGAGCTGTTTGACATGCAGGAAGATGAGTGCTTGTCCTATATATATGAAATTCCAGATCAACCTGGTGAGAACTTTTCTAGTTATTACTGACCTTCCTGGCTGTGGCTGGCATCAGTATTCATACCACAGCTGAGTCTGTCCTAGAGATCTGGATTTGTTTAGCCTGGAGAAGAGGAGGCTCAGGGGAGAACTTATTGCTGTCTACAACTACCTGAAGGGAGGTTGTAGCCAGGTGGGGGTTGGTCTCTTCTCCCAGGCAACCAGCACCAGAACAAGAGGACACAGTCTCAAGCTGTGACAGGGGAGGTTTAGGCTGGATGTTAGGAAGAAGTTCTTCCCAGAAAGAGAGATTGTCCATTGGAATGTGCTGCCCAGGGAGGTGGTGGAGTCACCATCCCTGGAGGTGTTTAAGAAGAGACTGGATGAGGCAGTTGGTGCCATGGTTTAGTTGATTAGATGGTGTTGGGTGATGGGTTGGACTGGATGATCTCAAAGGTCTTTTCTAACTTGGTTAATTCTATTCCATTCCATTCCATTCTATTCCATTCCATTCCATTCCATTCCATTCCATTCCATTCCATTCCATTCCATTCATTCCATTCCATTCTATTCTATTCTATTCTATTCTATTCTATTCTATTCTATTCTATTCTATTCTATTCTATTCTATTCTATTCCCTCCTATTCCCTCCTATTCCCTCCTATTCCCTCCTATTCCCTCCTATTCCTTCCTATTCTCTCCTATTCTCTCCTATTCTCTCCATGTTTGATGTAGCAAGTACCATGGTAAAGCCTATTTAGCTTTTAAAACGGTCTATGGGTCAGGAGCTGGGACCAGAGTCTTGAGAGGTGTCTGTTGTGAGTGAAACCTATGTCCTTCCTGCCTCTGACCCTGTACTGAGAAGCTTTTAAAGCTTTCATAAGTACTGTGGAGATGATGATGTGCAACAACACTGCATGCAGCTTTAGCAGGGGTTTGGGCTAGGTGATCTCCAGAGGCCCCTACCATTCTATGGTGCTGTGACTCTGTGCTGTAGCTCGGTTAAATGAACCTGAACCCACCAGGCCACCTGCTATGAGTCAGTCCAGGATGCCAAAGTGTTCCAAACCCATCTTCTCTTCCACTTCCAAGGAGGAAAAATGTGTATGGATGATGAGATGTAATGTTTCCTTGCAACCTGCTGCTGACAGCAGCAACAGCATTTGCTCTGGAGGCAACGGGGAGATTATTTTGACAACTGCAAGAGCCATTTTTTTCTCGCTCCCTCCACAACCAAATAGCCACAGTTTGCATCAGCTTTCCACAAACAGAGGCATTTGGTGACAACCATCATGATTTTTAAAGTAAACAAATATGGTATTCAAAAAAAAAAAAAAAAAACAACCAACAAATTAAATCTGAGAAACTTCTGAGAGACCAAAGAAGGAGCAGAGTGTGGCTGCTGTCACTTAGAACAAGTCAGGACACAAACAAGATGGAAAAAAAAATGCCTTCATCCTTGGGTCTGAGTGAGAACTTTATCTGGGGATCTGTTTTCATGGCTAAAAAGAACTGCACACTGTATTTTAAGTTTGTTTCTGGAATTTCCTCCTCTGGCCACATAGCCCATTTCACAGAATTCACAGAACTGACCACGTTGGAAAAGACCTTTGAGATCAAGTCCAACGTAGCACCCAACACCACCTAATCAACTAAACCATGGCACTAAGTGCCTCACATCCAGTCTTGTTTTAAACTTCCAGGGATGGTGACTCCACCACCTCCCTGGGCAGCCCATTCCAATGGCCAATCTCTCTTTCTGTGGAGAATTACTTCCACTATGAACAAAAGCCAGGAGTAACTCCAAAGCTTAGAGCTCAGTTAAACTAAGTTGAAATTAAAATCAGAAACTAGAAATTCTCCTGGCTACAACTACCTGAAGGGAGGTTGTAGCCAGGTGGGGGTTGGTCTCTTCTCCCAGGCAACCAGCACCAGAACAAGAGGACACAGTCTCAAGCTGTGCCAGGGGAGGTTCAGGCTGGAGGTTATGAAGAAGTTTTTCACAAAAAGAGAGATTGTCCATTGGAATGTGCTGCCCAGGGAGGTGGTAGAGTCACCATCACTGGAGGTGTTTAGGAAGAGACTGGATGGGCTGCTTGGTGCCATGGTTTAGTCGATTAGATGGTGTTGGGTGATAGGTTGGACTCAATGATCTCAAAGGCCTTTTCCAACCTGGTTAATTCTATTCTATTCTATTCTATTCTATTCTATTCTATTCTATTCTATTCTATTCTATTCTATTCTATACTCTACTCTACTCTATTCTATTCTATTCTATTCTATTCTATTCTATTCTATTCTATTCTATTCTATTCTATTCTATTCTATGTGAAATGGACCCAACTTGTGGAATTCTCATTCAACTAGCCAGCTCTATAAGATTTCTCTTCGTTTTGGTGGTGCTCACGGAACAGCTTGGATTCACCTCTCTGATTTGCAGAGTTATTCAGCCTTGGAGCTCCAAATCAAATCACAGTCTAAAATTGGACCAGGCCTCCTTAGCTGAGCTTTTAAAACAAAAATGTATTACACTCAAAGTGCATTAGAGACAAAAGGCTGCCTTAATGCAATAACATAACTGGACAGTCAAAATAAAGCAGCACTGGGAAATGCATAAGTTAATGATGCCTTGTTATGTATCCTATATCTTTTATGGCATGAATTTTATAGTCTAAGTGGAAGCAAGATTAGAGGTAGGTGAATAATTTATAGCAAATAATTTATTTAATGAATTCCTCTTCCATTTCTATTTGCAAATTGTTTGTGAACATCCTGTGGTTTCTTTGCATTTTACTTATTTGAAATTACTTACTGAAGAGCTCCTACAAATAATGTTTGACATACCACATGCCTATGGGCAAGGTGCTTTTTGTGTTTCCCTTACAGGGGAGCAGTATTTCAGCTCCAGGGTTAGTTGCTTGGAGCTGATACAGAGCAAAAGCTTATGCTGTAGTATTTCACCACCCTGGCAGCTTGGCAGCTCCTTGTCCTGTCATTGGGCACCACCAAGAAAATACAATACAATACAATATAATACAATACAATACAATACAATACAATACAATACAATACAATACACTACACCAGGTTGGAAGAGACCATCAAGATCATCGCGTCCAACCCATCAACCAATCCAACCCACCCAACAACTAAGCCATACAGCCAAGCACCCCATCCAGTCTTCTCCTGAACACCTCCAATGAAGGTGACTCCACCACCTCCTGGCTCCATCCTCTGGGGACTTACCCTTTACATATAGATAAACATCCTGACCTGTATCAGGAAGAGTGTGGTCAGCAGGAGGTCATTCTGCCCTTGTACTCAGCACTGGCTAGGCCCCACCTTGAGTCCTGTGTCCAGTTCTGGGCCCCTCAGTTTAGGAAAGATGTTGAGTTGCTGGAAGGTGTCCAGAGAAGGGCAACAAAGCTGGGGAGGGGTTTGGAGCACAGCCCTGTGAGGAGAGGCTGAGGGAGCTGGGGTTGCTTAGCCTGGAGAAGAGGAGGCTCAGAGGTGATCTTCTTGGTGTCTACAACTCCCTGAAGGGAGGTTGTAGCCAGGTGGGGGTTGGTCTTTTCTCCCAGGTAACCAGCACCAGAAGAAGAGGACACAGTCTCAAGCTGCACCAGTAGGTTGGATGCTAGGAAGAAATTCTACACAGAGAGAGTGATTGTCCATTGGAATGTGCTACCTGGTGAGGTGGTGGAGTCACCATCATTGCAGCTGTTTAGGAGGAGACTTGGTAGGGTGCTTGGTGCCATGGTTAAGTTGATGAGGTGGTGTTGGACGATAGGTTGGATGTGATGATCTTGAAGGTCTCTTCCAACCTTGTTAATTCAATCAATTCAATTCAATTCAATTCAATTCAATTCTATTCTATTCTATTCTATTCTATTCTATTCTATTCTATTCTATTCTATTCTATTCTATTCTATTCTATTCTATTCCATTCCATTCCATTCCATTCCATTCCATTCCATTCCATTCCATTCCATTCCATTCCATTCATTTCCATTCATTTCCATTCATTCTCCTCTTCTCTAGGCTAAAGAGCCCCAGCTGCCTCAGTCTCAGTGGTATCTATATCTTGAAGAGAAAAAAGAAAAGTAGGATGTCTAATTTGGGTAGCATAAAGTAAATGCAATTAGATGATATTTATAATAGAGCCAAACTTTAAAAGTCTTCAAATCTAAGGTCTGGCCTTGGTGTGAGGGCAGCAAGCCCCAATTGGAGCAGGTTCAGGCATTTACTTCTAGTCAATAATCTACAAACTTAGTATTAGAGATGAACACCTGAATGTGTCCAGAGAAGGGCAACAAGGCTGGGGAGAGGTCTTGAGCAGAAACCCTGTGGGGAGTGGCTGAGGGAGCTGGGGTTGCTTAACCTGGAGAAGAGGAGGCTCAAGGGAGACCTTATTGCTTTCTACAACTACCTGAAAGGTGGTTGTAGCCAGGTGGCAACCAGCACCAGAACAAGAGGACACAGTCTCAAGCTGTGCCAGGGGAAGTTTAGGCTCGAAGTGTGGAGAAATTTCTTCACTGAGAGAGTTGTTAGCCATTGGAATGTGCTGCCCAGGGAGGTGTTAGTGTCACTGTCCCTGGAGGTGTTCAAGAGGGGATTGAACGTGGCACTTGAAGCCATGGCTTAGTTATCAGGAGGTGTTAGGTAATAGGTAATAGGTTGGACTTGATCTCTGAGGTCTTTTCCAACCCTATTGATTCTGTGCTTCTTGGTTTGAATTAAGCTGTTTCTGAAAGGTATCAAGGATTAAGTATTGCTTGCAAATAATTTGTGTTCTGATTATTTATGTGGAGAGGCAAGTTCAAATTTCCCTTTTGCCAGTGTGTGCTAAAATAGCTTAAAATGTGTTAGTTCCTTGTACATTCACGTCACTACATTAAAATAGTTGCAGGAATGGACTGAATGATCTCAGGGCCACAGCCAGCAGGGTGCTGTGCATATGCTTGACTTCAGGCATGTTCCTGAGTGGATGAGTAAGTGGTAAAGTGGCAAATGGTGAACTTCAGCATATGTCTAAGTGGTTTGCTGAATTAGGGCTCAAAATACAAAGCAAAGAAAATTTATCCTTCATGCAAGTGAACGTAGGAGAGAATTGTTTCCTCATCTGCAGTTGTGGGGCAGTGCATCTTTACAGAGTACAGAACTAACCAGGTTGGAAAAGGCCTTTGATATCATTGAGTCCAACCTATCACCCAACACCATCTAATCGACTAAACCATGGCACCAAGCAGCCCATCCAGTCTCTTCCTAAACACCTCCAGTGATGGTGACTCCACCACCTCCCTGGGCAGCACATTCCAATGGCCAATCTCTCTTTTTGTGAAAAACTTCTTCATAACCTCCAGCCTAAACCTCCCCTGGCACAGCTTGAGACTGTGTCATTGAATCATAGAATCAATAAGGTTGGAAAGGACCTCAAAGATCATCAAGTCCAACCTATCACCCAACACCTCATGACTACTAAACCATGGCACCAAGTGCCACGTCCAATCCCCTCTTGAACACCTCCAGGGCTGGTGACTCCACCACCTCCCTGGGCAGCACATTCCAATGGCTAACAACTCTCTCAGTGAAGAACTTTCTCCTCACCTCCAGCCTAAACCTCCACCTGGTGCAGCTTGAGACTGTGTCCTCTTGTTCTGGTGCTGGTTGCCTGGCAGAAGAGACCAACCCCCTCCTGGCTACAACCTCCCTTTCAGACAGTGGGGAGAGGGTAATGTTATAAATATTGCACTAGCTTGCAGTATATCTGACTTCATCAGATACATGAGAGGTCGTCTGATGCTTCCCTGAAAGGAGGTTGTAGTGAGGAAGGCATTGATTTCTTCTGCCAAGTATCATGTGATAGGGCAAGAGACAATGGCATGAAACTGTGTGTCAAGGGAGGTTTAGGTTTTGTATCAGGAAAAATTGTTTACAGAAAGAATGGGCAGGCATAGGAATAGGTTGGCTAGGGAGGTGGTGGAGTCCCCGTCCCTGGAGGGAGTCAAGAAATGTGTGGACTCAGCACTTCAGGACGTAGCTTCATGGCCATGGTGGTGTTAGGTAGATGGTTGTACTCAATCTTAGAGGTCTTTCCCAAGTGAAACAATTCTGATTCTGGCATATGTCATATTGTGCTTTTCCTTCCATTCAGATATAGGACAGGGGAAGATAGGATAGGACAGGATAGGATAGGATAGGATAGGATAGGATAGGATAGGAGTAGATAGAGTAGAGTAGAGTAGAGTAGAGTAGAGTAGAGTAGAATAGAATAAAATAGGATAGGATAGGATAGGATAGGATAGGATAGGATAGGATAGGATAGGATAGGATAGGATAGGATAGGATAGATAGGATAGAATTAACCAGGTTGGAATAGACCTTGGAGATCATCACATCCAACCTATCACCCAACACCATCTAATCAACTAAAACATGGCACCAAGCACCCCTTTCAGTCTCTTTCTAAACACCTCCAGGGATGGTGACTCCACCACCTCCCTGGGCAGCACATTCCAATGGACAATCATTCTTTCCATTCTTTCCAGCCTAAACCTCCCCTGGTGCAGCTTGAGACCGTGTCCTCTTGTTCGGGTGCTGGTTCCCTAGGAAAAGAGACCAACCCCCACCTGGCTACAACCTCCCTTCAGGTAGTTGTAGAGAGCAATGAGGTCTCCCTGAGCTTCTTCTTCTCCAGGCTAAGCATCCCCAGCTCCCTCAGCCTCTCCCCATAGGGCTTGTGCATGAAGTGAAAAACTGAACCCCCTCAGACATTAGTTTCACTTAATATTTTGTTTGCATCTTCACCTTTCCAGACTTCTCAGCTTCCCTAATACCTTCCATGTTCTTTTCTTGGTTTACCATCTCTCATCCAACCTTATTGATTCTATGATTCTATGATTCTATGATTCTATGATTCTATGATTCTATGATTCCATGATTCTATGATTCTATGATTTATTCAGAAATCATGGAATAGTAGGGATTGGAAGGGACCTCTGGAGATCATTTAGTCCAACACAATATTGAATGCCTGACAAAAGTGAACTTCACGGGAAGGAGAACTTGCTCTGGGTCTGGTTGGACTTGATGATCTCTGAGGTCTCTTCCAACCTTGGTGATTCTGTGTGTGAGAAAAAGAGGTGTGAGCTACCTCAGCATCTTGAAGGGCTGTGGTAACAATACAAACTGAGAAAGGTCTGCATTTTTCTGTGTATCTTTTGCAGGTTACCCGTTGTGGAAAGCAGCTTTTGAAGTGCAGTGCAGATTGTTTGTTATCACTTGTGGGGTTTTGGGTTGCTTATGGTTTTTGGTGGTTTGTTTTCTTTCCTGTTGTTGTCATAGAGCCCGAAAAGCACAGATAGATTGTAAGTTTTATGGGTTTCTGAACCAGTGAACACTCAGCTCCCTCCCATCTGTGCATCAGGCTGACCTGTATGGAGTCTTTTGTGTTTAATGAAGGGTAGAGTGTGGCCTGGCCTTTTCTCTTAGCAGTGAGCACCTGTACCTACCCCCTCTAACTTCGTGAAAAGACCTGGAAAGAAAAGACCTGGAAAGAATAGACCTGGAAAGAAAAATCAAGTCTTCACTACCTTCTTGACATCCACCCTTTGTTTTATATTTATAAACACTCACCTCTTCTCTCAGCCTTCCCTTCTCCAGACTAAGCAGCCCCAGGTCTCTCAGTCTTTCCTCATAAGACAGGTCCCTTAATCAACCTTGTAGCTCCTTTGGACACTCTCTGGTGTATCCCTGCCTGTTTTGAACTGGGGAGCCCAGAACTGGGCACAATACTCCAGATGTGGTCTCACCAGGGAAAAAAAGAGTAGAGTGCCCTTTGGACTAATCTGTTTTCCCATTTATATTCCTGTTTATCAATCTGTGCTCTTTGCCTACCTGTCCTCCTCCATGTACTGTTCCAGAGAAGGGCAATGAGGCTGGGGAGAGGTCTGGAGCACAAGCCCTATGAGGAGAGGCTGAGGGAGCTGGGGTTGCTTAGCCTGGAGAAGAGGAGGCTCAGGGGAGACCTTCTTGCTGTCTACAACTCCCTGAAGGGAGGTTGTAGACAGGAGGGGGTTGGTCTCTTCTCCCAGACAACCAGCACCAGAGCAAGAGGACACAGTCTCAAGCTGCACCAGGAGAGGTTTAGGCTCAAGGTGAGGAGAAAGTTCTTCACAGAAAGAGTGACTGGCCATCGGGATGTGCTGCCCAGGGAGGTGGTGGAGTCACCATCCCTGGAGGTGTTCAAGAAAGGATTGGACGTGGCACTCGAAGCCGTGGTTTAGTCGTCAGGAGGTGTTAGGTACTATGTTGGACTTGATGATCTCTGAGGCTTTTTCCAACCTCGTTGATTCTATGATTCCAGTTTCAGGGCTGGAGAGGTCCATGCAAGGAAAAGCTGGCAGTGCAATCCTGAATTTTGCACTGGCAGTCTTCTCTGCTGGTTTTTTTTCCCCCTGCAGGGCTTTCACGACATTAATCGCATAAAATTGATCCAGGCTTACTGCTCATCCCCAGCACCTCTAATGACCCCAGCAACGAACACTGGGAAATTAAAAAGCAATCACCTATGCCCAACAAGATGAACATGAATGGGCCCAGCAGTCTGCCACATGTCCTTGCGTGCTGCAAGGAGGCCTTTAACACCAAAAGAAGTGTCGCCTGCATTAGGCTTCTAGGGGCAATGATGCTTTATCCCGCAAGAGCTGTGGGCACCCGTATCGGTGAGAGGAACAGCATCAAGAGACTGCTTGAAGCTACTGCATCCTTCTTATTTAGGGACCAGAGACTGGTCACCTCAGGAAGGTGAGGGCTCAAAGGCTACTTCTGAATTCAGCTTGGGCTCACTTTCATAGAGGTTTGGGATGAAAATAGCAGAAGAGGTTAGTTTGGAAAGTAGTGTGCCTATGTCTCCATCGCTACTGAGGGTGAGTTGGCATCTTGGCATCCCACAAATTCAGTCTTATATGGGAAGAGCAAGGAGGTCACTCTGCCCCTGTATACTGCACTGGTTAGGCCACACTTTGAGTCCTGTGTCCAGTTCTGGACTCCTCAGTTTAGGAATGATGTTGAGTTGCTGGAAGTTGTCCAGAGAAGGGCAACAAAGCTGGAGATGGCTTTGGAGCACAAGCCCTGTGAGGAGAGGCTGAGGGAGCTGGGGTTGCTTAGCCTGGAGAAGAGGAGGCTCAGGGGAGACCTTATTGCTGTCTACAACTCCCTGAAGGGAGGTTGTAGCCAGGTGGGGGTTGGTCTCTTCTCCCAGACAACCACCAACAGAACAAGAGGACACAGTCTCAAGCTGTGACAGGGGAGGTTTAAGCTGGATGTTAAGAAGAAATTCTTCATAGAAAGAGTGATTGACCTTTGGAATGTGCTGCCCAGGGAAGTGGTGGAGTCACCTTCACTGGAGGTGTTTAGGAAGAGACTGGATGGGGCTGCCTGGTGCCATGGTTTAGCTGATTAGATGGTGTTGGATGATAGGTTGGGCTTGATGATCTCAAGGCTCTTTTCCAACCTGGTCTGGCCCATTCCATTCCATTCCATTCCATTCCATTCCATTCCATTCCATTCCATTCCATTCCATTCCACTCCACTCCATTCCATTCCATTCCATTCCAAAAGGAGGATGTGGTAGAGGCCAAAGCTGCTTTCCTGAAACTGAGTTTTACAGGAGTCTAAGATGTGTCTTACCTTGTTCTCTGCCTCTGTGTTGCTCTCTCTTCAGTGTTACGAACACAGCTTTCTTAGTTGTAGCGATAAAGTAATGTGATGTTATTAGCTGCTTTACACTACCTTGGGAAAGATCCTGGTTGTGCCAACTGCTTCTGCAGTGACTCCTTTGGGACAGTGAACAGTTCCAGACCGAAATGGCCACGGCCATACATCAGGCTCTCTGCGTGTCTGCCACAGTCAGCCAGAACAAGTCGGAACAGGCAAAAGGAAAGAAAAGAGACAAATTTCTGCATCCACAGCAGCTGGAGTGAATGTCAAACAGATGGGCTCTTCCACCCTGATTATCCTAACCTCCTAAATATAGAAATATTTTTTTCCCTCTTTTTTTTTTTTTTTTCCCCCCTCCCCTTTCCTTCTTCTCTCTCTCTCATATTTTGAAATAAATGTAAATGACCCGAGGGGGTGGTGTTAGCTCACGCTAGGGCAGTGCTAACGAGTGCAAATAGAAGTCATCTGCTGACAGAGGCAGAGCATGGATCCTGCTCATGACTGTTTCCCAAACCCTGCCCACACACGCTCTCTCCACTGGAATGGTGGGCACTGATGGGGTCTGAAGCTGGCCTCTCTCTCTGGGGGTGGGGGGCAGGGGAATACACGTGTGGGCACGAGCAGGCTTTTGTTTCAAGCCCTGCCCATGGTGATGTGGTGACAGGGGAGTAAATAAGCATTAAACGAAGTGCGTAAGAGCTGCATGTCCTTGCCTCCTTCTGCAGATGGTTTGGTAAGTAGATGGGGCAGCTGTGCTTCAAGTCACTGGAGGAGTTTGCAGCTATTTTGGTTACCGTTGCACAAGCCTGCTGATAGATGCTCATAGAAACAGTGTGGCCAGCAGGAGCAGGGAAGTCATTGTGCCCCTGTACTCAGCACTGGTTAGGACACACCTTGAGTCCTGTGTCCAGTTCTAGGGCCCCTCAACTTAAGAAGGACATTGAGACTCTTGCATGTGTCCAGAGAAGGGCAATGAGGCTGGGGAGAGACCTTGAGCACAAGCCCTGTGGGGATAGGCTGAGGGAGCTGGGGATGCTTAGCCTGGAGAAGAGGAGGCTCAGGAGAGACCTTCTTGCTGTCTACAACTACCTGAAGGGAGGTTGTAGCCAGGAGGGGGTTGGTCTCTTCTCCCAGGCAACCAGCACCAGAACAAGAGGACACAGTCTCAAACTGTGCCAGGGAAAGGCTAAGCTCAAGATGAGGAGAAACTTGTTCACAGAGAGAGTTATTAGCCATTGGAATGTGCTGCCCAGGGAGGTGGTGGAGTCTCCATCATTGGAGGTGTTTAAGAGGAGACTGGATGTGGCACTTGGTGCCATGGTTTAGTTAGTCATGAGGTCTTGGGTGATAGGTTGGACTTGATGATCTTTGAGGTCTTTTCCAACCTTATTGATTCTATGATTCTATGATGTGGGATAGAAAGGCACAGGGCCTGCTTTTATCCCATCCCCACCTGTGTTTTTATGTGGTGTGCAGAGAAATCAAAGGAATGACTGCTGGCACCCTTATCCTTTCTGTTCCTGCAGTGGTTGACACCAGTAAGGCAGCAGCAAGGCAGTGTTTTGTGTGGGTTTTGACTTCTTTCATTGTACCAAGGACTTGGGTAGGGGAGCCTTGTCAATGCTGTTTGCTTGTCCTGGGTCTGAATCTTGTACTTGTTCTCAGACTTTTATTCCCTGACCAGGCATGGGAGCAGGGGGCAGGAGGAGGCACTTCCTGGAGAACATGATAGAGGAGCTTGGTGTGAGGCAGTGTCTTGCCCCTGCCTTTTGGTTAGTTGCACCATGCTGCATACACACACTTGAGTCTCGCTCTCCCCTGGGAAGGGACTGAGGATGCTGGCAGGGAGAAACATTATGTTGTGCTATACTACTGTTACAGCCATAACCCTGACCTGAGACATATGAGGATAAGTGCTTGCAGCAGCACTGCCCTGACTTGAGGAGCAGCCAAGCACCCCTGCATTGTTTTTTCCCTTGTCATTATGTACAAGGGCGTGTTGTGCTCTGGGGATGTATCTATGCCATCGGTGCAGATACACAAACAGACCACCAAGAACGTTTCAGAGACTCTGTGAAGAGATTCTTTATCTTATGGGCTGCTCTCCATGTAAGGATAGTGTATGGTTTATTAAAGCTCCCAGGGCTCATTTTGCTTGTGTGCTCATGCTCTCCTGCAGAAACCCAACCCCTTGAAGCCCTAATCCCAGGTGCCAGCGGGTCTTACTCTACTGTTGGCTTCTGGAGAATCTGCATCTTCCTTGGAGGTCTCCTGTGAGCTGCAGGGGTTCACAATTGTTGCAGGAGGCTGGCTGGGGAAGGTGTGGATTTCCCACCATGGAAGGAGGCCTCTAAGAATAGGCTCAGCCAGCACCTGGCAGGATGCCAGAGCTGTATGAAATCCTACCCTGGGGCAGAAAGATGAAGCAGGTGATTTCCTGGGGGTTGCTGTGCAGGGGACTGTTACCCCTGGTCTTTTCAGAATAGGGTGTTTTTCTTGTTGCACTGAGGTCATGCAGAGTAGCATTGTCTGGACTGTGAGGCATCCAGATGCTATAGATACTGGGTAACACAGAAAAAGGAAATGCATCTAGAAGCTCCCTCTGGAAACAGCGTGTGTTTGGTATGGTGGTGATGGCTGTGGGGGCAGCTCAATAAGCTGCTGGGGCCGTGACTGTGTTTGCACTATGTTCCCCAGAGTCTAGGTGAAAGGAAGGCTTTGCAGCCTTGATGCAGCACCAGACGTGAGCTGACTTCCACACACTTGCTGAGAACTCAGGCTAAGGTCTTGCAGGTACTGTGTACAAGAGATCTCAGCAGAGAGGCACCTAATTGGCTTTGTGGGAGAGGAGCTTTGGCACGGGTTATTCACTCTGATTCACGAGAGGCTGTATCAAACCTGGCTGGCACAGCACAGGGTCACTCAAGCATCTCTGCACGGTGCATTGAGTGCTCCTGACCAGCAGCAGCTCAGGGGTGCAGGCACACCCATGCTGGCTCTGCTTGCTGCCTGCTTGGCACAGCTGCCTCGCTCAGGCTTGGAGCCACTGCGCACTTGATCCGTCTCTCGCAGCCGTTCTCTTCATTCATGCTGCGCAGAGCCAGGGCTGGTCAGCCAGCTGGACCTGTGGTAACCCTGACAGGAGCCACCACCATATTTCTGCACCAATGCCATGGTTAATCTGCAACCTGGTTAGATCATCTCTGGAGGTGATAACAGTGTTTTCAGAATCACAGAATCATTAAGGCTGGGGAAGGTCTCCGAGACCATCAAGTTCAACCATCAAACCAACATCACCATGCCCATGGTGAATTGCAGTACAACTCTAGCTCCATCATCCCATGCTGATGGAAATGAAACAGGAGAAAGTGAGCACCATGAGTGTCCTGTGAGCACTAGGCAGAACAGGGGCAGAGGAAAGGAGACAGCTCTGTGAGCCCCAGTCAATCCTCCACCATGGTAAGGTTAGAGGAATAAAGGCTCCTGTTCCTAGAATCATAGACTCATTAGGGTTGGAAAAGATCTCCAAGGCCACCAAGCCCAACCATCAGCCCAACACCACCATGGCCACTAAATCATGTCCAAAATTGCCATGTCTACATGCTTTTTGAACCTCTCCAGGGACAGCGACTCCACCACCTCTCTGAGCAGCCTGTTCCAATGCCTGAAACTTTCCCTTATATCTGATCTTAACCTCCCGTGGGGAACTTGAGACCATTTCCTTTCATTCTGTGATTTAAAACAACCCCCCCAAACTGCAATCAAGGAGGCTGGTTGTGCTGCTTGTGTTTAAAGGCACCTGCTATTTCCAGTTACGCTTTCTGCCTTTTCTTGCCTCAGTTTCATGGCTGGTAAATGGGGTTAACAATCCCCTTGATGACAGTTGCAGCCCCCTGAGGAACTGGGGTGGTCCTTATGGGATGATCCTGCCTTTGCCTTGAAATGCTCAACTGTGTTGCTAGGCTTTCAAAAGATGGGCTGAAACTTTCCTGTCCCCAGATTCTAGCTCAGGCTGACTTTGTGTGGAAAGTGTTAGCCATCTCTGTCCTGGTTTTGAGCATATGAGTAAGGGGGAAGAAGGGCCTCTGTGTGTTTGTAAAGGAAAGCATTTTCTTTTGGGCTCTACCTTTTCATCATGTTGTGGAGCCAGGCTTGGAAACGCAACAGAAGGGTGGTCTGTGTGACACAGGTGTGCTATCTGCCACATTTGAGGAAGGAAAACATCAACCTGAATTAGGCTGGGAAAAGAGCCTTTGAAAAATCAAATGTGGTCATCCTTGTAGTCAACAAAGAATTCTAGTGAGGAAAAAGTCCAAGAGTTTTCACTCAGTGGCAGCTACTGCATCTGATGGGATTGTGCCTTGTGCTCGCCTCATTTGGCATGCAGGCCTTGTTGAATCACAGAGTCACCAAGGTTGGAGGAGACCTCAAAGATCATCGAGTCCAACCTGTCACCCAACACCTCATGACTAGACCATGGCACCAAGTGCCACGTCCAATCCCCTCTTCAACACCTCCAGGGATGGTGACTCCACCACCACGCTGAGCAGCACATTCCAATGGCGAATGACTCTCTCAGTGAAGAACTTTCTCCTCACCTCCAGCCTAAACGTCCCCTGGCACAGCTTGAGATTGTGTCCTCTTGTTCTGGTGCTTGTTGCTTGAGTTGAGCAAGTGCTGGGACAAACCCAGACCTTTCCTGAAGATGCCATGAATTGAGCTTGGGCTGGGCTCTGGCAATACAGACTGAAGGAGTTGGGGCTGCTCAGTCTGGAGAAGAGAAGGCTCCGAGGTGACCTCATTGTGGCCTTCCAGTATCTGAAGGGGGCCTACAAGAAGGCTGGGGAGGGACTTCTCAGGATCTCAGGTAGTGATAGGACTAGGGGGAATGGAATGAAACTGGAGGTGGGGAGATTCAGGCTGGACATGAGGAGGAAGTTCTTCCCCATGAGAGTGGTGAAGCCCTGGAATGGGTTGGCCAGGGAGGTGGTTGAGGCCCCATCCCTGGAGGTGTTTAAGAGCAGGCTGGATGAGGCTGTGGCCAGCCTGATCTAGTGTGGGGTGTCCCTGCCCATGGCAGGGGTTGGGACTAGCTGATCCTTGTGGTCCCTTCCAACCCTGACTGATACTATGATACTATGATAATAGGAGTGGGGTGCATATATGAGGCTCCCTTGCTTGCCTGGGAGACTTCATTTTGTCATCCATGGAGATGATCCATTCCATTCCACTCCATTCCACTCCATTCCACTCCATTCCATTCCACTCCATTCCATTCCATTCCATTCCATTCCATTCCATTCCATTCCATTCCATTCCATTCCATTCCATTCCATTATAGGGGGTGCGAGGGAGGGATTCTCATCCTTGCCCCCTTCTGAGCTCTTAAGTCCCACTTAAGGCTCAAACCTCCACACTGTGTATTGAGAGTGAATAATTTTTTAAGCCATGTGTTGTGAAGGGATGATGGCTAAAATGAGCACCTGGAGAGGAAGTGGACCACCTGAAAAGTCGATGGCAACAAGAGAGCATCTTCCTCTTCGCTACCCTCAGGTGTTTTAGATGTGCATGGGTCACTACTGAAGGTATGAGGGGAATTGACCCCGTGAGAAACCCACAGCTAGTAACTCTTCATTCCTAGAGGCAATACACATCTGGAGAGAGGCCTTATTGTTCTGCAGAACACATTAGTCTTTTGCAATGTGGAACTGCAGGCTATTTTAATCAAAGCAATCACCCTCCCACCTCAGTGAACCTTGAGAAGTTGTATTTCTGGTGTGTTTGTCCATGACACGTTGTACTTTATCTCTGTGCTTTAAAGAAAGGCTTTCTTATCTACTGGGGCATTTTGGAGGCTGCCAGATTTCTGGGCAAATTAAGCCTTGCCTGTGTTTCTCTAGTTTTATTTGCAAGTATGTTCCTGTTGTCTATTAGGTAAAGAACAGAGCAAATGAGAAATGCTGGGAGCAATTGCTTTCTAAAGTGAAGGGCAAAGGTGGGGAAGGCACACACATAGAAAATTTTTCCCTAGCATGGCACAGGGAGTTGCTGGCAAGCCCAATTAAAGACCAGAATTCAGTGTATGATAGGATAGGATAGGATAGGATAGGATAGGATAGGATAGGATAGGATAGGATAGGAATAGAATAGAATAGAATAGAATAGAATAGAATAGAATAGAATAGAATAGAATAGAATAGAATAGAATAGAATCAACCAGGTTGGAAAAGACCTTCCAGATCATCGAGTCCAACCCATCACCCAACACCATCTAATCAACTAAACCATGGCACCAAGCACCCCATCCAGTCTCTTCCTAAACACCTCCAGTGATGGTGACTCCACCACCTCCCTGGGCAGCACATTGCAATGGCCAATCTCTCTTTCTGGGAAGAACTTTCTCCTTACCTCCAGCATAAACCTCCCCTGTCACAGCTTGAGACTGTGTCCTCTTGTTCTGGTGCTGGTTGCCTGGGAGAAGAGACCAACCCCCACCTGGCTACAACCTCCCTTCAGGGAGTTGTAGAGAGCAATAAGTTCTCCCCTGAGCCTCCTCTTCTCCAGGCTAAACAACCCCAGCTCCCTCAGCCTCTCCTCACAGGGCTGTGCTCCAGACCCCTCCTCAGCTTTGTTGTCCTTCTCTGGACACCTTCCAGCACCTCAACATCTTTCCTAAACTGAGGGGCCCAGAACTGGACACAGGACTCAAGGTGTGGCCTAACCAGTGCTGAGCACAGGGCAGAATGACTTCCCTGCTCCTGCTATCCACACTATTCCTGATGCAGGCCAGGATGCCATTGGCCTTCTTGGCCACCTGGGCACACTGCTGGCTCATGTTCAGCCTACAATCAACCAGTACCCCCAGGTCCCTCTCTGCCTGGCCACTCTCCAGCCACTCTGACCCCAGCCTGTAGCACTGCCTGGGGTTGCTGTGGCCAATGTGCAGAACTCGGCACTTGGATGTGTTCAATCTCCTGCCCTTGGACTCTGCCCATCTGCCCAGCCTGTCAAGGTCTCTCTGCCGAGCTCTCCTACCCTCTAACAGATCAATTCCTGCCCCCAGCTTGGTGTCACCTGCAAACTTACTGATGATGTACTCAATCCCCTCATCCAGACCATCAGTAAAGATATTAAAGAGCAGGAGGAGTAGGAGGTGTCCCTGCCTATGGCAGGGGGTATTAGAACTAGATGATCTTTAGGGTCTCTTCCAACCCAAACCACTCTATGATTCTACCTAGAATTAATTTAGTCTGATATCACTGCAGGGTAGCACAAGCACAGCTGTGAAATTACAGCCACAGGTTGGCTTGTAGAATTTCCTGTGATTGAAGTCATAATATCTCCTCTTAATTAATTTAATTCTGGTTTAATTTATTGAGGGTTTGCCTTGATTTATTCCACTGCTGAATTGCTCATTCAGACAGCTTGTGTCAAGAGCCACGGTGCTCTCTTGCAGCCTGGAGACACCTGTTATCATGTAGCCATCGAGCACAAGTTGCTAATAATACTGCCCCCTGGTCTAGCCTTGTTCCACCTCTTCACCAAGGGGAAGAAACAGTGTGGGAAGGAAGGGACAGGTTCACAGATTCTGCTGTTTGAAGAAGAAATCTCTTAGGATTAGGTAAAGATTTTTGTGCAGAGTTATCAGCACAGTTTTTTACCCTGTCTGCTCCAAGTCCTTGGGCACATGACCTTATTCTTTGGGGATGTTATCTGCCCATGTGTAATGTGGGCCATTTCCATTTGGGGTGTGCTTTTGGCATCACAGGAATGTTAGATGCCCAGCCTTACTAAATTTGCTCTTTGCAGGGCAAGAGAGCCCAGCAGTTACACCCAGCACTTTCCTCACCTTTTCCTGTGAGGCGGGATTCCTTTTATTCCCCCAAAGGGGTTTTGCTCCTTCTTTCCAGCATCCACTTGCACAGTGTGTGTGCTGGAGTGTGCCTCCCCTCCTCCATTCCCTTCCCCCCTTATCCTTTTCTGCATCCAAAGTCTTCCCAGTGCCCTTGTTTTCAGGAGGAGCCAGCGATCCTTCTCCTCCTTCTGGCTGGGTGCAAGTCCCTGATTTCCATTTGAATAGCAAGCTTTCTGCCGAGGCTTCCCCACCGCCCAGGCGAGTGAACAAGGAGCCCACTGTTCGTGGACAGGATGTTCAGCCAGCCCTGACGTCCCTGCCACCCTCAATGAGTCTTTTCAGCCCCCATGCTGAAGCCTGGGGCGCCGGGCTGGTGGGGGACAGGCCCTGGGCAACATGCCACTCATTTTAAGCAGCTCCAGCCTGTCCCCACTTAGGACTTTATGGTCTGTCACAGGCTCGTTTGACTCGCAGCTGGTTTTCATGTGGTGCTGAAGGAACAAAAAAGGAAGGGATAAGTCAAACTGGAGTGGTGGCAAGGGATGGAAGATGAGAGAGCTTCCTCGGCCGACGGCTTCAGTGTTGCAAAAGCATGTGCCGCAGGGGTCAGCGTACGTCGTGCCCACGGCGCCTGTCTCGTGAGTTCATGCTGACACCTCAGGTCAAAACCAGATCTGTGCCTCGTCCCTGATGTTTCCTTCCCCTAAAAAACACATCCTGCCACACTGGTGGTTTCTCTGTTGACATTTGTTTCCAGATATGCAGCTGCACCTCCCCATTTTCAAGGTGAAGGCAGGACAGAGGAGCAGCACCTACCCCTCTGCTCTGGGATCTCTGAGCGATCTGACCCTATTGTGGCCTTCCCGTATCTTAAGGGAGCCTACAAGAAAGCTGGTGAGGGACTTTTTAGGGTGTCAGGTAATGATAGGACTAGGGGGAATGGAGCAAAACCAGAAATGGGTAGATTCAGATTGGATGTGAGGAAGAAATTCTTCCCCATGAGGGTGGTGAGACACTGGAACAAGTTACCCAGGGAAGTGGTGGAGGCTGCATCCCTGGAGGTTTTAAGGCCAGGCTGGATGTTGCTGTGAGCAACCTGATCTAGTGTGAGGTATCCCTGCCCATGGCAGGGGGGTGGAACTGGATGATCCTTGAGGTCCCTTCCAATCCTAACAACTCTATGATTCTGTGATCCTCCTGCCCCATCCCACCATGCTGAGCATGTTTCCAGGTGGGACCCTGCACTGAGCCAATTGGATTTGAAGCACCTGGAGTCCCATTACTGCAGCCAGATGCAGAGGAGAGGTGCCAGGACCCTCTGCTAATATATATGATACAATAAACAATACAATACACCAGGTTGGAAGAGACCTTCAAGATCATCGCGTCCAACCTATCAGCCAATCCAACCCACCCAAACAACTAGATCATGGCACCAAGCACCCCATCAAGTCTCCTCCTGAACACCTCCAATTATGGTGACTCCACCACCTCCCTGGGCAGCCCATTCCAATGGGCAATCACTCTCTCTGTATAGAACTTATTCCTAACATCCAGTCTAAACCTCCCCTGGCACAGCTTGAGACTGTGTCCTCTTGTTCTGGTGCTGGTTGCCTGGGAGAAGAAGAGAAGTGACCAACCCCCACCTGTCCACAACCTCCCTTCAGGTAGTTGTAGAGAGCAAATATATATATTTTCAGTTTACCCTCCAGATGATACTAGTGCAGGTGTCACTACAGATTGAGCTCTGTCATGGGGGAAGCTCCTTTTCCCAGGGAGGCAAGGGAGAGCGTGGCTACTTGTCCTGCTGCTCCCAGCTTCCTGAAGCCCTTGGTGGCACAAGGAGTTCTGCCTGGAAAACCACAAAGGAGCTCCCAACATTGTGATGAGCCAGAGGCTGTCAGTAGGGGCTGCTTTTCTGAGCAGATATTTCCCCCACCTCCCCACCCCCCGGTTGTGAGTAGAGGTGGAGGCCTCCAGTTTGTTTGTGTTCTTCCTCAACTAGTGTCACACCAATGACATTTAAATTCTAGAGAGCAGGCACAGAAGGAGCAGCAGCAGAGCAGGCTTCCCTCTCTGCTGCTGTAGGAAGAGCCAGCTGGAGCGTGGGGACAGTGATGAGGCCAGGCAGGCCTCTGCCAAGGCTGGCAGCAAACAAAGCCCACTAAAACCAGTTACAATGTGTTAAATCCCTAGCTCACAGCAGCTGAGAATGAGAAACCTTTTTCTGCTGTCAGGTCGGGTAAACTGCTGCTGAGGAAAGGTAATGCTTCCTTCTGGTCATTTCTTAAAGTTCTAATCTAATTGCACCTCTTTTTCTTGGCTTTTTTTCACTGAGGACTTCTCATTTGCCCCCTGCTGATGCACTCTTGTGTGACCAGCTCTTGCAGTCCTGTTTCCCAGTGCTAATGGAGTTGGATTCAATGATCTCAAAGGTCTCTTCCAGCCTGGTCTGGTCTATTCCATTCCATTCCATTCCATTCCATTCCATTCCATTCCATTCCATTCCATTCCATTCCATTCCATTCCATTCCATTCCATTCCATTCCATCCCATTCCAGAGCTGCACCCTGATGGAGCATGTGCAGAGGCCATGGAGGTCTTTCCTTCTCCCCTTCTGTTTCAACCCCAGTTCTGGCAGTGGGGTTGGACTTGTGGTGTGAGGGTGGTACTAAATCACAGTAGGGGCTGGAAGGGACCTCTGGAGATCAGCTAGTTCAACCACACTGCTAACTTGGGTTCACCTAGAGCAGGTTGCACACAAGCATATCCAGGTGGGTTTCAAGTCTTCCTACAGGAAGGCTGGGAAAGGACACTTTAGAAGGGCTTGCAGCAACAGGACAAGGGGCAATGATTTTAAGCTGGGGCAGGGTAGATTTAGGTTAGACATAAGGAGGAAGTTCTTTAGAGTGAGAGTGGTAAAATACTGGAATACTTTGCCCAGGGAACAGGTTGTCTCCACCCTTGGAGATGTTCAAGATCGGATTTGATGCAGACCAACCTATCATCCAACACCATCTAATCACATAAACCACGGCACTAAGTGGCTCATCCCATCTCTTTTCAAATACTTCCAGTGATGGTGACTCCACCACCTCCCTGGGCAGCACATTCCAATGGCCAAATACTCTTTCTGGGAAGAATTTCTTCCCAGAAAGACATTGAGACACTTGAACGTGTCCAGAGAAGGGCAACAAGGCTGGTGAGAGGCCTTGAGCACAAGCCCTATGAGGAGAGGCTGAGGGAGCTGGGGCTGTTTAGCCTGGAGAAGAGGAGACTCAGGGGTGACCTCATTGCTCTCTACAACTACCTGAAGGGTGGTTGTAGCGAGGAAGGGGTTGGCCTCTTCTCCCTAGCAACCAGCACCAGAACAAGGGGACACAGTCTCAAGCTGCACCAGGGGAAGTTTAGGCTGGAGGTGAGGAGAAAGTTCTTCACCGAGAGAGTGATTCGTCATTGGAATGTGCTGCCCGGGGAGGTGGTTGAGTCTCCGTCCCTGGAGGCGTTCAAGAGGGGACTGGATGTGGCACTTGGTGCCATGGTCTAGTTGTGAGGTTGTGGTTACAGGTTGGACTCGATGATCTTCAAGGTCTCTTCCAACCTTGGTAATTCTAATTCTATTCTATTCTATTCTATTCTATTCTATTCTATTCTATTCTATTCTATTCTATTCTATTCTATTCTATTCTAACATCCAGCCTAAACCTTCCCTGGCACCTCTTGTTCTGGTGCTGGTTACCTGGGAGAAGAGACCAACCCCCACCTGGCTACAACCTCCCTTCAGGGAGTTGTAGACAGCAGTAAGGTCTGCCCTCAAGCCCTCTTCAGGCTAAGCAACCCCAGCTCCCTCAGCCTCTCCTCACAGGGCTGTGCTCCAAACCCCTCCCCATCTTTGTTGTCCTTCTCTGGGCACCTTCCAGCAACTCAACATCTTTCCTAAACTGAGGAGCCCAGAACTGGACACAGGACTCAAGGTGCAGCCTAACCAGTGCTGAGTACAGGGGCACAATGACTCCCCTGCTCCTGCTGGCCACACTGTTCCTGATGCAGGCCAGGATGCCATTGGCCTTCTTGTTTAAACACTTCTATGGATGGTGACTCCACCACTGCCCTGGGCAGACCATTCCAATGTTTGATAACCCTTTCAGGGAATAAATATTTCCTAACATCCAGCCTAAACCTCCTCTGGCACAGCTTGTAACCATTTCCTCTCGTCACAGAATCACAGAATCACCAAGGTTGGAAGAGACCTCAGAGATCATCAAGTCCAACCTGTCACCACAGACCTCATGACTAGACCAGGGCACCAAGTGCCACATCCAATCCCCTCTGGAACACCTCCAGGGATGGTGACTCCACCACCTCTCTGGGCAGCACATTCCAATGGTGAACGACTGTCACTTGCCGCCAGGGAGAAGAGTCTGGTCCCCTCCTCACTCCAACCTCCTTTCAGGTATTTGTAGAGAGCAATGAGGTCTCCTTGCAGCCTCCTCTTCTCCAGGTTGAACAACCCCAGCTCCCTCACCTGCTCCTCATAGGACATACAGATCTTTGTGTTACTGTAACACTGATGTCTCAGGTGAACAGACTTTCTAAACTGTGACATTTGGCAAATGTTTTCTGGTCTTTATTGCACTCAGAGAAGATTGCATTTTCAGTAGTGTATAGTTATTTGTGGTTTGGGGATTTTTTGGTTGTTGTTTGGGGGTTTTGTTTATTTTTGTTTCAAAGACTGTTTTATATTATGCTGGGTATGGGAAACATTAAGAACTAGTTCAATGTTTATTATACTATCAGAACCTTCAGGTGGAGGCTGGTCTCTTCTCCCAGGCAACCAGCATCAGAACAAGAGGACACAGTCCCAAGCTGCACCAGGGGAGGTTTAGGCTGGAGGTGAGGAGGAAGTTCTTCCCAGAAAGAGAGATTGGCCATTGGAATGTGCTGCCCAGGGAGGTGGTGGAGTCACCATCCCTGGAGGTGTTCAAGAGGGGATTGGACGTGGTACTTGGTGCCATGCTTTAGTTAGTCATGAGGTGTTGGGTGACAGGTTGGACTTGATGATCTCTGAGGTCTTTTCCAACCTCATTGATTCCATGATTCTATGATTTTCCATATTATGACTGTTTGTCTGTGTGACTGTGAAGAGCATCTAAGCTGGAGAAGTGCCTTGAACACAAATCTTAGGAGGAATGGCTGAGGGATCTGTCTCCAGAATAGGAGTCAGGGGGGAAACTCATTGCCCTCTACAACCAGCTCCTCTCACATGCAACAAGAAGAGGCTGGAAGGAGGGAGAGGGGAAGAGGGAAGGGGAAAAAGGATGGTGAAGGAAGAGCAGTTCTAGTAGAAAGAAAGGAGAGGTAGTTGTAGAGAGCAAGATGGTCTCCTCTGAGCCTCCTCTTCTCCAGGCTAAGCAACCCCAGCTCCCTCAGCCTCTCCTCACTGGGCTGTGCTCCAAACCCCTCCCCAGCTTTGTTGCCCTTCTCTGGACACCTTCCAGCAACTCAACATCTTTCCTAAGCTGAGGAACCTAGAACTGGACACAGGACTCAAGGTGTGGCCTAACCAGCGCTGCATGCTGATACTTGGGAGCTTGAATTTAGTTAATTTCTGTGGGTTTTTTCCCCCTATTTTATTATTTTTGTTGAATTTTGTGACACTTGTATCTGAGTTGCTGCTTTCTCTGAATTGTTTGTCTGGTTTTAGTTTTGTTTGTGTGGGTTCAGTTGGGGGTTTTTTAGGTCCTTTTTGATCCCATAAAGGAAAAGGATACTGGGAGCTTTTCATGTATCCTCTTTTGCTTTCCTCTGTGCCCCTCAGTGACTACCATCATGAGTGGGCAGTGAGGGGAGAACAAGCTGCTTATGCTTGCTAGGGTTTCACAAGCTCAGTAACAGTGTCCCCCTTGTTTTAAATTCAGACATTTGTCTGAACAGTCTGGGAAGGAGAGGTGGGTTTCCACTGGCACAGCAGGTGTATTTCTCCAGCACACCCAGGACTCTGGCAGTGGCTGCAGCGGGCTGGCTCCCAGCTCGTGCTGCCTGCCACGCTGGCAGGGATTGGGAAGCTCCAGTGGACTGGCACTTCCAAGCATTCACCAGGGAAGTAAATTTTCCAGCAGAAGCCATTTCCTTCCCCACGGCACTTTCCTGTCTCTTTTGCAGAGAGGATGCTGTGGCAGCAGCCACTGCTGCATCTCAGCAAGTCTGTGCAGATAACTCACAGCAAGTGGCAGAGAAAATGTCTTCTTTCTGCAGGGGTTTAATTAGGCTGTGAAGCACATTAGTGGAGAGGGCATACTTAGTGTGCCATACGGCGGACATCACTCAAGCTGGGCGTGAAAGGGCAGGAACCGCAGGGTGGGCAGCAGGGACTGAGCCATCCTGACTTTACTCCCTGAGACCTGCAGAAGGAATAGAATAGAACAGAATTAACCAGGTTGGAAAAGACCTTTGAGATCAGTGAGTCCAACCTATTACTCAACACCATCTATTCAACTAAACCATGGCACCAAGCACCCCATCCAGTCTCTTCCTAAACACTTCCAGTGATGGTGACTCCACCACCTCCCTGGGCAGCACATTCCAATGGCCAATCACACTTTCCATGAAGAACTTTCTCTATTACCAGCATTTTAGATAGGTCTCAGTAGTTCAATCACATGAATTTTTAAGCAAGACCTTTGTCTTAGGCTGTTTTCCACAAACAGTTTCCTGTCATAGAATCGTAGAATCAATAAGGTTGGAAAAGACCTCAGAGATCATCTAGACCAACCTATCACCCAATACCATCTAATCAACTAAACCATGGCACTGAGCACCACATCCAGTCTCTTACTAAACACCATGGTCTAGTCATGAGGTCTGTGGTGACAGGTTGGACTTGATGATCTTTGAGGTCTCTTCCAACCTTGGTGATACCGTGATATTGTGATACCTTCAGTGATGGTGACTCCACCACCTCCCTGGGCAGCACATTCCAATGGCCAATCTCTTTCTGGGAAGAACTTCCTAACATCCAGTCTAAACCTTCCCTGGTGCAGCTTGAGTCTGTGTTCTCTTGTTCTGGTGCTGGTTGCCTGGGA
The DNA here is from genome assembly GCA_033816785.1 of Picus viridis. Lineage (NCBI taxonomy): Eukaryota > Metazoa > Chordata > Aves > Piciformes > Picidae > Picus > Picus viridis. The sequence continues at coordinate 11,222,283 of CM066569.1, read as the reverse complement.
GAAGAGACCAACCCACACCTGGACTCGATAATCTCAAAGGTCTTTTCCAACCTGGTTAATGATATTCCATTCCATTCCATTCCATTCCATTCCATTCCATTCCATTCCATTCCATTCCATTCCATTCCATTCCATTCCACTCCACTCCACTCCATTCCACTCCATTCCATTCCCCTGATCTTTCTTTTGTTATTCCTCATGAAGAACTAACATTGGGTGACAAAATAGGAAACAGATTCCCCAAAACACCATCATCAAAATCAGTAGCGATTGGAATGAAGAAAGCACAAGCCCTGTGAGGAGAGGCTGAGGGAGCTGGGATTGTTTAGCCTGGAGAAGAGGAGGCTCAGGGAGACCTCATTGCTCTCTACAACTACCTGAAGGGGGATTGTAGCCAGGAGGGAGTTGGTTTCTTCTCCCAGGAAAGCAGCACCAGAACAAGAGGACACAGTCTCAAGCTGCACCAGGGGAAGTTTAGGCTGGAGGTGAGGATGAAGTTCTTCACTGAGAGAGTCATTCATCATTGGAATGTGCTGCCCAGGGAGGTGGTGGAGTCACTTTCCCTGGAGGTGTTCAAGAGGGGATTGGATGAGGCAATTGGTGCCATGGTCTAGTCATGAGGTCTGTGGTGACAGGTTGGACTTGATGATCTTCAAGGTCTCTTCCAACCTTGGTGATACTGTGATACTGTGGAAGTATTCATAAAGTTGAGAGTGTGCAGGGAAGGGGCTGGGCTGGTTTATTCTCTGTCTGAAGCCTGAGCAAGCAGCTGGTGAGTGAAATCATAGCCATGTGCACACACACACACAGAGAGAGCTCTGCATTTGTCAGTAATGGTGCAATAGCATGGCCTCTGCAAATGCAAGGTTGTGTCTAGGCTAAAGGGGCATCCCCTGGGTATGGTCACGCTTTCAAGGACTGCAAAGGAGAAAATTATTGACATATATTGCTGGAAAAACAACAAGATTGCAGGAGAAAAACCTAACTGTGCTGTTTAGGCTTTCCCCCACCCATTTTTATTTATTCAAGTGCTCTGGGTGCAGAGGAGCTCTGCTCATTATTTATAAGTGTCGCTACCGCCTTGAAATGGAATCTGCAGGCACTTTGATAAATGTGGTGAAAGCTTGTCTGGTGTCACAACCACTTCTCCAAAGTGCCTCCTGCATCCTCTGCTGAATTGCTGTTTCATCAGTTTGGACAGGAGCGTTCCTCAGTGAACTGCAGTAAAAGTCTAGTTGCATCATCCAATGATAATGAACGGGGAGCAGGAGGGAGTGAGCACCAGCAGTGTCCTGTAAGTGTTAGGCAGAACAGGGGCAGGAGGAAGGAGACAGCCCTGCCCAGCCCCACTCATTCCTCTGCCCTGGGAAGTTTGCTGGAAAGAAGTCTGCAGAATCATAAAAGTTGGAAAAAAACCCTAGGATTGAGTCCAATATCCAAGGCAACACCACCATACCCACTAAACCGTGTCTACATGTATTTTAGAACAGAACAGGAGAGAACAGAACAGGATAGAATAGAATAGAACAGGATAGGATAGGATAGAATAGAATAGAATAGAATAGAATAGAATAGAATAGAATAGAATAGAATAGAATAGAATAGAATAGAATAGAATAGAATAGAATAGAATAGAATAGGAGTAGAGTAGAATAGAATAGAGTAGAATAGAATAGAGTAGAATAGAATAGAGTAGAATAGAATAGAATAGAGTAGAATAGAATAGAATAGAATAGAATAGAATAGAATAGAATAGAATAGAATAGAATAGAATAGAATAGAATAGAATAACCAGGCTGGAAGAGACCTTGAGATCATCAAGTCCAACCTATCACCCAACACCATCTCATCAACTAAACCATGACACCAAGCACCCCATCCAGTCTCCTCTTAAACATCTCCAGGGATGGTTACTCCACCACCTCCCTGGGCAGCACATTCCAATGGCTAATTACTATATCTGGGAAGAACTTTCTCCTCACCTCCAGCCTAACCCTCCTCTGGCACAGCTTCAGACTGTGTCCTCTTGTTGTGGTGCTGGTTGCCTGGGAAAAAAGATCAACCCCCACCTGGCTACGACCTCCCTTCAGGTAGTTGTAGACAGCAAGAAGGTCTCCCCTGAGCCTCCTCTTCTCCAGGCTAAGCAACCCCAGCTCCCTCAGCCTCTCCTCACAGGGCTGTGCTCCAAACCCCTCCCCAGCTTTGTTGCCCTTCTCTGGACACCTTCCAGCAACTCAACATCTTTCCTAAACTGAGGAGCCCAGAACTGGACACAGGACTCAAGGTGCAGCCTAACCAGTGCTGAGTACATGGGCACAGTGACTTCCCTGCTCCTGCTGGCCACACTGTTCCTGATGCAGGCCAGGATGCCATTGTCCCTCTTGGCCACCTGGGCACACTGGAGGCTCATGTTCAGCCTACTGTCAACCAGTCCCCCCAGGTCCCTTTCTGCCTGGCTGCTCTCCAGCCACTCTGACCCCAGCCTGTAGCACTGCATGGGGTTGTTGTGGCCAATGTGTAGAACCCTGTACTATAGATATGTTAAATCTCATGGCCTTGGACTCTGCCCATCTGTCCAGCCTGTCAAGGTCCCTCTGCAGAGCTCTCCTAGCCTCTAACAGATCAACTCCTGCCCCCATCTTAGTGTCATCTGCAAATATACTGATGATGGACTCAATCCCCTCATCTAGATCATCAAAGAAGATATTGAACAGGATGGGTCCCAGCACTGATCCCTGGGGGATACCACTGGTGCCTGGCTGCCAGCTGGTTGTGGCACCTTGCACCACTACTCTCTGGTCTCAACCTCCAGCCAGTTCCTAACCCAACACAGAGTGCTGCTGTCCAAGCCACGGGATGACAGCTTGGCCAGGAGTTTGCTGTGGGGGATGGTGTCAAAGGCCACCAGAACACCTCCAGGGATGGTGACCCCACCACCTTCCTTGGCAGCCCCCATCATATCAGTGTTGTCCTGAACACACTTGTCTTTCGCTCTGTGCTGACAGCTAGGAATGGCATTCCGGTTTGGATCGCCTGTTCCGGAGAGCACAGTTTGAATTGTTCAAACACCAGCCATTCCTTCCCCCCATCCTGTGCCCGTGGTGAAGACAGGCAAGTGATGGGCTGCCCTGACAGCTGAGTGCAGGCACCTTTCAAAGCTTTTAAAGGGTACAGGGAAGGCTCAAGTGTTGACACTGAGAAATCTAGCGACCGAAAGGCAAAGTGAGAAAGTTCAGCGAAGAAAATCCAACACACCGAAACAAACCAGAAAAACTCCAAACAAAGCAACCAGCCAACCCTCTCTCCCAACCCCTGAACAATCAAATAAACCCACAACAACCAAAAAACTGAACTACCAAAAGCCTCAACAAAAGGAGCAACATCCCAAACCATAAGGGAGTTGCTCTGAGCTGATCTTGCTAAGCAGAAGCCACTCCTGTGCTGAAGCAGGTGCCCGTGAGGACCATGAGGCAAGGAAAAGCTTGTCCTACAAGAGCTGATTACAGGAGCTTGGACTGTTTAGCTTGAGGGAAATGGTAGGGGTAGTTGCTCTCTACAACTACCTGAAGGGAGGTTGTAGCCAGGTGGGTGTTGGTCTCTTCTCCCAGGCAATCAGCACCAGAACAAGAGGACACAGTCTCAAGCTGTGCCAGGGGAAGTTTAGGCTGGAGGTGAGGAGAAAGTTCTTCCCAGAAAGAGTAATTGGCCATTGGAATGTGCTGCCCAGGGAGGTGGTGGAGTCACCATCCCTGGAGGTGTTCAAGAGGGGATTGGATGTGGCACTTGGTGCCTTGGTTTAGTTAGTCATGAGGCGTTGGGTGACAGGTTGGACTTGATGATCTTTGAGTTCTTTTCCAACCTTATTGATTCTATGATTCCATGATGACTCTATGATTCTCTGAGACTGCCCTGTATATATGTCATCAGGTAAAAGGTATGATGGGGAAAGAGCTTTTAAAGGCTAAGAGAAGGTTCCGGCAACAGTACAGGTTCCTATAAACCAGCTGTGGTAATATTGTGTGGGTATTAAAGCTGAATTTCAAGTTATTTGTAGATTCATAGAATGGTTTGGGTTGGAAGAAGCCTCAAGGATCCTCTAGTTCCACTTCCCCTGCTATGGACAGAAATACCCTTCACTAGACCCGAGTGCTCAAGGCCTCCTCCAGCCTGGCCTTGAACACCTCCAGGCATGGGGCATCCATGATGTCCCTGGGCAACCTGGTCCAGTGTCTCACCACCCTTACTGTAAAGAATTTCTTTCTAATATCTGCTTTAAACGTATCCTCCATAAACTTCAGTCCATTCCCTCTCATCCTGTTGCTACAAGACCTTGTGAAAAGACCTTTGCCAGCTATCTTGTAGGCCCCTTTCTGGTACTGGAAGACCACTGTAAATTCTCCCCAGAGCCTCCTCTTCTTCAAGCTAATAGCCCCAACTCTTGTAGCCTGTCCCCCTAGGGGAAGTGCTCCAGCCCTCTAATATCTCTGTGGCCTCCTCTGGACCTGCTCCAGCAGTTTGATGTCCTTATTATGCTGGGGGTACCAGAACTGGATGCAATACTCTAGGTGGGGGTCTCATGAGAGCAGAGTAGAAGGGAAGAATTACTCCCTTGTTCTACTGGTCACACTTCTATTGATGCAGCCTAGGATATAGTTAGCCTTCTGGGCTGCAAGTGCAGGCTGCCAGCTCATGTTGAGTTTTTTGGCAGCTGACACCTCCAAGTCTTTCTCCTCGAGACTGCTCTCAATCCACTCCTTGCCCAGCCTATATTTGTGCTTGGGATTGCCCTGACCCAGATGTAGGACCTTAAGCTTGGCCCTGTTGAACTCTCAAGCCTCATCAAGCTACTCTGGATGGGATTCCTTCACTTGATCACATCAGGGGCCCCACACAGCTTTATTATTAGGTCTGGTAAGTTTGTAAAGACACTTCCAAACAGAGTAACAGGAGCAGACTACATGGGGATACAGTCTTTAAGATGAGTTTCTATCCGCCTGATGAAAGCCAGACTGTGCAACAATAATTCTGTCCTGTGTTCCTAGTCCCACATTAACTCTGAAGGCTTTATCACAGAAACAGAATCACAGAATCAATAAGGTTGGAAAAGACCTCAAAGATCATCAAGTCCAACCTGTCATCCAACACCTTATGACTAACTAAACCATGGCTCCAAGTGCCACATCCAATCCCCTTTTCAACACCTCCAGTTATGGTGACTCCACCACCTCCCTGGGCAGCACATTCCAATGGCCAATTACTATATCTGGGAAGAACTTTCTCCTCACCTCAAGCCTAACCCTCCCCTGGCACAGCTTGAGACTGTGTCCTCTTGTTCTGGTGCTGGTTGCCTGGGAGAAAAGATCAACCCCCACCTGGCTACAAACTCCCTTCAGGTAGTTGTAGAGAGCAATAAGGTCTCCCCTGAGCCTCCTCTTCTCCAGGCTAAACAACCCCAGCTCCCTCAACCTCTCCTCACAGGGCTTGAGCTCAAGACCTCTCCTCAGCCTCATTGCCCTTCTCTAGACACATCTAAGGAGTTTATACATCAGACTTCGTAAATCCAAAGTACAGACTAAAGTTTAAGCAATTTACAACATCTGACTCATTTAGTTTTGGGTTAGTTTGTTTGTTTGTTTGATTTGGTTGTGTGTGTGTGTGGTTGTTTGATTTGGTTGTGTGTGGGGGGGTTGTTTGTTTGATTTGGTTGTGTGTGTGTGGGGTTGTTTGATTTGGTTGTGTGTGGGGGGGTTGTTTGTTTGATTTGGTTGTGTGTGTGTGGGGTTGTTTGATTTGGTTGTGTGTGTGTGGGGTTGTTTGATTTGGTTGTGTGTGGGGTTGCTTGTTTGATTTGGTTGTGTGTGTGTGGGTTGTTTGATTTGGTTGTGTGTGGGGTTGCTTGTTTGATTTGGTTGTGTGTGTGTGTGGTTGTTTGATTTGGTTGTGTGTGGGGTTGTTTGTTTGATTTGGTTGTGTGTGTGGGGGTTGTTTGATTTGGTTGTGTGTGTGTGGGTTGTTTGATTTGGTTGTGTGTGTGGGGGTTGTTTGATTTGGTTGTGTGTGGGGTTGTTTGTTTGATTTGGTTGTGTGTGTGGGGGTTGTTTGATTTGGTTGTGTGTGTGTGTGGTTGTTTGATTTGGTTGTGTGTGTGTGGGGTTGTTTGATTTGGTTGTGTGTGTGTGGGGTTGCTTGTTTGATTTGGTTGTGTGTGTGTGTGGTTGTTTGATTTGGTTGTGTGTGTGTGTGGTTGTTTGATTTGGGGTTGTTTGATTTGGTTGTGTGTGGGGGGGGGTTGTTTGATTTGGTTGTGTGTGGGGTTGCTTGTTTGATTTGGTTGTGTGTGTGTGGGTTGTTTGATTTGGTTGTGTGTGGGGTTGCTTGTTTGATTTGGTTGTGTGTGTGGGGGTTGTTTGATTTGGTTGTGTGTGGGGGGGTTGTTTGTTTGATTTGGTTGTGTGTGTGGGGGTTGTTTGATTTGGTTGTGTGTGGGGTTGCTTGTTTGATTTGGTTGTGTGTGTGTGTGGTTGTTTGATTTGGTTGTGTGTGGGGGGTTGTTTGTTTTATTTGGTTGTGTGTGTGTGGGTTGTTTGATTTGGTTGTGTGTGTGTGGGTTGTTTGATTTGGTTGTGTGTGGGGTTGCTTGTTTGATTTGGTTGTGTGTGTGTGTGGTTGTTTGATTTGGTTGTGTGTGTGTGGGGTTGCTTGTTTGATTTGGTTGTGTGTGTGTGTGGTTGTTTGATTTGGTTGTGTGTGTGTGTGGTTGTTTGATTTGGTTGTGTGTGTGTGGGGTTGTTTGATTTGGTTGTGTGTGTGGGGGGTTGTTTGATTTGGTTGTGTGTGTGGGGGGTTGTTTGTTTGATTTGGTTGTGTGTGTGTGGGTTTGTTTGATTTGATTTGTGTTGTGTGGTTGTTTGATTTGGTTGTGTTTTGTTTGTTTGATTTGGTTGTGTGTGTGTGTGGTTGTTTGATTTGGTTGTGTGTGGGGGGGTTGTTTGTTTGATTTGGTTGTGTGTGTGTGTGGTTGTTTGATTTGGTTGTTTGGGGGGGTTGTTTGTTTGATTTGGTTGTGTGTGTGGGTTGTTTGATTTGGTTGTTTGATTTGGTTGTGTGTGGGGGGGTTGTTTGTTTTATTTGGTTGTGTGTGTGTGGGTTGTTTGATTTGGTTGTGTGTGTGTGGGTTGTTTGATTTGGTTGTGTGTGGGGTTGCTTGTTTGATTTGGTTGTGTGTGTGTGTGGTTGTTTGATTTGGTTGTGTGTGTGTGGGGTTGCTTGTTTGATTTGGTTGTGTGTGTGTGTGGTTGTTTGATTTGGTTGTGTGTGTGTGTGGTTGTTTGATTTGGTTGTGTGTGTGTGGGGTTGTTTGATTTGGTTGTGTGTGTGTGGGGTTGTTTGATTTGGTTGTGTGTGGGGTTGCTTGTTTGATTTGGTTGTGTGTGTGGGGGTTGTTTGATTTGGTTGTGTGTGGGGGGGGTTGTTTGTTTGATTTGGTTGTGTGTGTGTGGGTTGTTTGATTTGGTTGTGTGTGGGGTTGCTTGTTTGATTTGGTTGTGTGTGTGTGTGGTTGTTTGATTTGGTTGTGTGTGTGGGGGGTTGTTTGTTTTATTTGGTTGTGTGTGTGTGGGTTGTTTGATTTGGTTGTGTGTGTGTGGGTTGTTTGATTTGGTTGTGTGTGGGGTTGCTTGTTTGATTTGGTTGTGTGTGTGTGTGGTTGTTTGATTTGGTTGTGTGTGTGTGGGGTTGCTTGTTTGATTTGGTTGTGTGTGTGTGTGGTTGTTTGATTTGGTTGTGTGTGTGTGTGGTTGTTTGATTTGGTTGTGTGTGTGTGGGGTTGTTTGATTTGGTTGTGTGTGTGTGTGGTTGTTTGATTTGGTTGTGTGTGTGTGTGGTTGTTTGATTTGGTTGTGTGTGTGTGTGGGTTGTTTGATTTGGTTGTGTGTGTGTGGGGTTGTTTGATTTGGTTGTGTGGGGGGGGGGGTTGTTTGTTTGATTTGGTTGTGTGTGTGTGGGTTTGTTTGATTTGGTTGTGTGTGTGTGGTTGTTTGTTTTCTTTGGTTGTGTGTGTGTGGTTGATTGATTTGGTTGTGTGTGGGGGGGTTGTTTGTTTGATTTGGTTGTGTGTGTGGGTTGTTTGATTTGGTTGTGTGTGTGTGTGGTTGTTTGATTTGGTTGTGTGTGTGTGGGGTTGTTTGTTTGATTTGGTTGTGTGTGTGTGTGGTTGTTTGATTTGGTTGTGTGTGGGGTTGTTTGATTTGGTTGTGTGTGTGTGTGTTTGTTTGATTTGGTTGTGTGTGGGGGGTTTTTAGTTTTCTTTGGTTGTGTGTGTGGGTTGTTTGATTTGGTTGTGTGTGTGTGTGGTTGTTTGATTTGGTTGTGTGTGTGTGGGGTTGTTTGATTTGGTTGTGTGTGTGTGGGGTTGTTTGATTTGGTTGTGTGTGTGTGTGGTTGTTTGTTTGATTTGGTTGTGTGTGTGTGTGGTTGTTTGATTTGGTTGTGTGTGTGTGTGGTTGTTTGATTTGGTTGTGTATGTGGGGTTGTTTGTTTGATTTGGTTGTGTGTGTGTGTGGCTGTTTGTTTGATTTGGTTGTGTGTGTGTGTGGTTGTTTGATTTGGTTGTGTGTGTGTGGGGTTGTTTGTTTGATTTGGTTGTGGGGGGGTTGTTTGTTTGATTTGGTTGTGTGTGTGGGGGGTTGTTTGATTTGGTTGTGTGTGTGTGGGTTGTTTGATTTGTGGGGGGGTTGTTTGATTTGGTTGTGTGTGTGTGGGGGGGTTGTTTGTTTGATTTGGTTGTGTGTGTGGGGGGTTGTTTGATTTGGTTGTGTGTGTGTGGGGTTGTTTGATTTGGTTTGTGTGTGTGGGGGTTGTTTGTTTGATTTGGTTGTGTGTGTGGGGGGTTGTTTGATTTGGTTGTGTGTGTGTGGGGTTGTTTGATTTGGTTGTGTGTGTGTGGGGTTGTTTGATTTGGTTGTGTGTGTGGGGGGTTGTTTGATTTGGTTGTGTGTGTGTGGGTTTGTTTGATTTGGTTGTGTGTGTGGGGGGTTGTTTGTTTGATTTGGTTGTGTGTGGGGGGGTTGTTTGATTTGGTTGTGTGTGTGGGGTTTTTAGTTTTCTTTGGTTGTGTGTGTGGGTTGTTTGATTTGGTTGTGTGTGGGGTTGCTTGTTTGATTTGGTTGTGTGTGTGTGGTTGTTTGATTTGGTTGTGTGTGTGTGGGGTTGTTTGTTTGATTTGGTTGTGTGTGTGTGTGTTTGATTTGGTTGTGTGTGTGTGGGGTTGTTTGATTTGGTTGTGTGTGGGGGGGGTTGTTTGATTTGGTTGTGTGTGTGTGTGGTTGTTTGATTTGGTTGTGTGTGGGGGGGTTGTTTGTTTGATTTGGTTGTGTGTGTGGGGGGTTGTTTGTTTGATTTGGTTGTGGGGGGGGTTGCTTGTTTGATTTGGTTGTGTGTGTGGGTTGTTTGATTTGGTTGTGTGTGTGTGTGGTTGGTTGTTTTATTTGGTGGTGTGTGTGTGGTTGATTGATTTGGGTGTGTGTGTGTGTGGTTGGTTGTTTTATTTGGTGGTGTGTGTGTGGTTGATTGATTTGGGGGTGTGTGTGTGGTTGGTTGTTTTATTTGGTTATGTGTGTGTGTGGTTTGTTTGATTTGGTTGTGTGTGTGGGTTGTTTGATTTGGTTGTGTGTGTGTGTGGTTGGTTGTTTTATTTGGTGGTGTGTGTGTGGTTGATTGATTTGGGTGTGTGTGTGTGGTTGGTTGTTTTATTTGGTTATGTGTGTGGTTGTTTGTTTTATTTGGTTGTGTGTGTGTGTGGTTGTTTGATTTGGCTATGTGTGTCTAGGGTTGTTTGTTTTATTTGGTTGTGTGTGGTTGGTTGGTTGTTTTCTTTGGTTGTGTGTGTGGTTGTTTGATTTGGTTGTGGGTGTGTGGGTTGTTTGCTTGTTTTTGTGGTTTGGGTTTTTTTTTTTGATGGCTCCTTTTAGAGTGTCCTTTTGACCTCAATGTGCCACAGCAGCGTTTCACCCGCTGCCCAGGTTTCACCTTCCCCCTTCTTCAAGCCATCTCACTTTCATTCAAGCTGTTTCCATCAGTTCGTGGTGCAACTCAGCACTTTTAGGGGCCGAAAGCTGTTTACCAGCTGAGAGGGCAAGAGTACAAAGCTATTTTCAGCACCGTGACCCACCTCGGCCTATTGGATTGTGTCTGGCAATCCTATTTGGTGGAGATGGGGTCATGTAACCTGAAATAGTTACTGCTCTTTGCCTTCACCTCTGGCTCTTGTGCCTACACAGCAAAGGGGTTGTGGCGCCTGCACTCTAATACCTCGTGTCCAGAGATGGTCACAGTGGGGGTTTGGTCTGAAGCTCCTGGTCCCCACCGGGAGACTTTCCCTTTCTTCCTGCTGATGGCCTATGGATCAGTGCCCTGTGATGTGAGGTTGCTCTCTGCCCCTTTGGAGACATGCACAGGTATGTCTAGCTCTGACCTTCAGCTTGTCATGCCTCCTCTGCTCTGGGTTTCTGCATCGCTGAATATTTGCGGGGCTTGCAAAGCGGCTGGGGATGGAGGATTGGCTGCTGGGAAGTGTGGAGGAGTGGCATCAGGCTCCACAAGATGGATTACTGGCCCTCTTGGAGTACTTGGATGCTTACCAAGGAATTACTAACTCTTTGACCCTGAATCCCAGCTCATCCTGTTCAGGTTTCAGAACTGCATATTTAAGCTTCTTCCATTGCACACTGTGTAGCCACCGTGGGAGCTGATCCCTGCCTGCGTGGCGGCTGCAGGGGTGATCTGACACAGATTCAGTGTGACTGAGGTAGAAGAATGGGGAAGGGCCACAGCTAGAAATGAGCCTGATGGCCTGGGTTTGATCAGTGAAGTAGCTGGCAATGAAGCCAGTGAAGGCTCTGGAGAGCAGCTCTTTTGAGAATCAGCTGAGGGAACTGGGGTTGTTTAGCCTGGAGAAAAAGAAGCAGAGGAGAGACCTCATTGCTCTCTACAACTACAGCATATTCCCGACGGTGGCCTGGGTCCATTGTTGTGAGGTGGAGTCCAACGGGATGGCATTCAACAAATCCAAGTGCCAGGTGCTGCACTTTGGCCACAGCAAACCCATGCAGAGCTACAGGCTGGGGTCAGAGTGGCTGGAGAGCAGCCAAACAGAGAGGGACCTGGGGGTGCTGATTGACAGCTGCCTAAACATGAGCCAGCAGTGTGCCCAGGTGGCCAAGAAGGCCAACGGCATCCTGGCCTGCATCAGGAATAGTGTGGCCAGCAGGAGCAGGGAGGTCATTGTGCCCCTGTACTCTGCCTTGGTTAGGCCATACCTTGAGTCCTGTGTGCAGTTCTGGGCCCCTCAATTTAAGAAGGTCATTGAGACACTTGAACGTGTCCAGAGAAGGGCAACAAGGCTGGGGAGAGGCCTCGAGCACAGCCCTGTGAGGAGAGCCTGAGGGAGCTGGGGTTGCTTAGCCTGGAGAAGAGGAGGCTCAGAGGTGACCTCATTGCTCTCTACAACTACCTGAAAGGTAGTAGTAGCCAGGAAGAGGTTGGCCTCTTCTCCCTAACAACCAGCACCAGAACAAGGGGACACAGTCTCAAGCTGCACCAGGGGAAGTTTAGGCTGGAGGTGAGGAGGAAGTTCTTAGAATCATAGAATCATAGAATCAGTCAGGGTTGGAAGGGACCACAAGGATCAGCTAGTCCCAACCCCCTGCCATGGGCAGGGACACCCCACACTACATCAGGCTGGACAGAGCCTCAGCCAGCCTGGGCTTAAACACCTCCAGCGACGGGGCCTCAACCACCTCCCTGGACAACCCATTCCAGGGCTTCACCACTCTCATGGGGAAGAACTTCTTCCTCACATCCATCCTGAATCTCCCCATTTCCAGCTTCATTCCGTTCCCCCTAGTCCTATCACTACCTGAGATCCTGAGAAGTCCCTCCCCAGCCTTCCTGTAGCCCCCTTCAGATACTGGAAGGCCACAATGAGGTCACCTCAGAGCCTTCTCTTCTCCAGACTGAACAGCCCCAACTCCTTCAGTCTGTCCTCACAGGAGAGGTGCTCCAGCCCTCTGATCATCCTCGTGGCCCTTCTCTGGACACGCTCCAGCACGTCCACATCCCTCTTGTAATAGGGGCTCCAGAACTGGAGGCAGTACTCCAGGTGGGGTCTCATCAGAGCTGAGTAGAGGGGGAGAAGCACCTCCCTTGACCTGCTGGTCACACTTCTCCTGATGCAGCCCAGTTCTTCACTGAGAGAGTCGTTCGCCATTGGAATGTGCTGCCCAGGGAGGTGGTGGAGTCACCGTCCCTGGAGGTGTTCAAGAGGGGATTGGATGTGGCACTTGGTGCCATGGTCTAGTCATGAGGTCTGTGGTGACAGGTTGGACTTGATGATCTTTGGGGTCTCTTCCAACCTTGGTGATACTGTGAGGCCAGCTGTGGTCCAGTGAGCAATGTTATCTCTGCACCTTCCAAGAGTCGTTCCAGTGACTCTGCCCAACACACATCAGCTATTGTCTGGGCAAGCAGCAAAGGTGATTTTATCTTTGTTGAGTCAGACCAGGAGAGACAAGCTTTTAGTCTCTCACAGAAGGACTGTGAAGTTTCACTTTCTTCTTCACCCTTACAGCTTTGCACCTTGTTGGCCAATGTCCTTCCTGTCTGACATGAGTCTCTAAAATACTGCACTTGCTGGAATTCATCTAAACATACAACCAGAGCGAGTAAGAAACCCAAAGTAATAACCCCACTCATGGAAAGAAGGTCTCTAATGGTGAACTTAGGTAGATGATTAGGTGTGAGAAAATCCAAGCCAACAGGCTGCAGAAATCTGGGTTTCTGTCCTGCTACTCAGGGATTCTCGAAGTATTGGGGAAAGGGATGTTTGTGTAAACCTTGTACAAGCAGGAACGCTGCAGACTTTTGTAGTTACCACTTATAGCTCAGCTTAGCTGAGGCACTTTCTGGCCTTGATTGCTGCAATTTTCCAGTCTTTTGATTGACAGAGGGTGCCCTTTCTTCTGAGTTGGGCTCACATGCCTGTCTTCTCTCTCAGCAAAGACCAACAACTGTGGGCTAATCCCTCGGGCAGCCCTGACAGCAATGAGACATCTTCTGCTCTCCTTTGAGGGGTAAGATGAGATGCTCCCTCTGCTTCTGGAGGTGCTGCTCAGCCCATGCCATGGGCTGATACTGCTTCTGACTTGCACTGGGGCTCGACAAAGGCATTCCACTTCTTTCAAGGCATAACATTTTGTGTGGCAGTGTCATGCTCTCTAGAGGAACAAGAAAGCTGTCTGGGGAAAAGGTGCAGTCTGGTATGAAAGACTTCTGCATTTCTATAGCATAAACTGGATTTTGTGCTGTGTCACTAAAAGCAGCATCAACTCAGGCATGGGGCTTCTGTTGCCATGAGTCCTAGACTGGGCTGAGCCTGAGTCTCAATGATGTGTGTGGTCAACCTTTTCTGCCTTTTGATGCAGTAAAACAGTTGGCAAGAGCTGTTGGAAATCACTGCTAGCAGTACTTTGCACTGCTTTAGAAAGGGCTTTTCATCATGGGCCATTGCAGATGCAGAGTTAAGCCTGGCAAGAAACCCAGGAGGTAGGTCAAGTATGCTGCAAGCTGGGGGAGTGTGTGTTAGTCATAGAATAGAATAGAATAGAATAGAATAGAATAGAATAGAATAGAATAGAATAGAATAGAATAGAATAGAATAGAATAGAATAGAATAGAATAGAATAGAATCAACCAGGTTGGAAAAGACCTTGGAGATCATTGTGTACAAGCTATCACCCAACACCATCTAATCAACTAAACCATGGCACCAAGCACCCCAACCAGTCTCTTCCTAAACACATCCAATGATGGTGACTCTACCACCTCCCTGGGCAGCACATTCCAATGGCCAATCTCTCTTTCTATGAAGAACTTTCTCCTCACCTCCAGCCTAAACTTCCCCTGGCACAGCTTGAGACTGTGTCCTCTTGTTCTGGTGCTGGTTGCCTGGGAGAAGAGACCAACCCCTCTTGTCTACAACCTCCCTTCAGGTAGTTGTAGAGAGCAATAAGGTCTCCCCTGAGCCTCCTCTTCTCCAGGCTAAGCAACCCCAGCTCCCTCAGCCTCTCTTGTGAAGTCATAAAATCACAGAATGGCTTGAGCTGGAAGGGATCTGAAAAATCATCTAGTTACAACCTCCCTGACATGGGCAATTACACTTTTCACTAGACCAGGCTGCTCAGAGCCTTTATCCATCACAGTCTTTAACATTTCCAGGGGTGAGGCATCCACAACTTGTCTGGACAACCCGTTCCCGTGTCTCACTAGCTTGATTGTAAAGAATAAAGGAATTCTTCCTAATGTCCTAAATCTACCCTGGTCTAGTTTAAAACCATTGCCCCTTGTCCTATCCACACATATCCTTATAAACAGTCCCTCTCCAACTTTTCTGTAGATCTGCTTCAGGTACTGGTAGGCTGCTATATGGTCTCCTTGGAGCCTTCTCTTCTCAGGCTGAACACTGCCAGCTCTCTCAGCCTGTCTTTTATAAGAGAGGTGCTCCAGCCCTCTGAGACCCTCTCCAACAGGTCCATGTCCTTCTTGTGCTGGGGGCTTCAGAACTAGATGCAGTAATCCAGGTGTGGTCAGACTAATGGGGTCATGGGGTGGGCAGAGCAGGGGAGACAACTGGAGATCTCCCTCTCTTTGCAGCATTCAGGCTACTGACACAGATTCACAGATTGCATCGTGTTGGAAGGGTCACTCAAAGGTCATCTTGTATAACCATTCTGCAGTAGATTAGGCTGCCCAGGGTCATATCAAGTGTGATCTTGAATGTCTTCAGGGATGGGCAACCTGTTCTAGTATTTTACCACTCTCATTGTCAAGAACTTCATTCATTACATGTTGGCTTGGCCACTCCGAACTGCAGCTTCCTTCTCATCTGCCCCTTTGGATCCATGCAGCACCTTTCCTGCTGTATTATCCAGCCCTGCAAAATTAGGCTGGAGTTTGTCTTTTTCCCTTTCTCCTCCACTCCAGTACTCTTGGAGTTATCCAGGAGGTGGTTGAGGCCCCATCCCTGGAAGTGTTTAAGCCCAGGCTGGATGAGGCTGTGGCCAGCCTGATGTAGTGTGAGGTGTCCCTGCCCATGGCAGGGGTTGGAACTAGCTGATCCTTGTGGTCCCTTCCAACCCTGACTGATTCTATGATCTCTTATATACTATGATCTCTTGTTCCTGTGTCTTTGCAGGGATGATGTGAGCTCTCCTAGAGATCTTTACCAGTGGCATGTGATGTTTTGTGGTTCCTTTTTCCTGCTTTCTCATAAAGCAAAACCTTTTCCCTTGTTTCAGTGTGGGCAAAAGCAGGGACATTGGATTTGGATCCAGCACAAAGATGAGCAGCCAGCATAAATCCTGAGCTGGTCTTTGGAGCAAATAATACCCTAAATTCATCTCCCTGTGTCATTTGCACCAGGTGTCTTGGAAACCAGACCTTCAGTTAGGCAGGAAAGTCTGCACCAACTGGTGATGAAAGGATCTTTCCCACCTGAGTGCTGGCATCCCTGAAGGGATTTCCTCCTAGGCTTTCTCAGTTTACCTGGGCAATACTCATAACTGTAGCCTTGCTTGCACATGCTTTAATCTCATGTTTCAGACTGTTAGTTACCTGTGGACACAGGAGGGGATTTCTCCCTCTGATCAGCAGAGCAGGATCCAATGTAATCTAGTTTTTCTCATCCTGATCCTTTTTTTCCTGGTTGTGGGGTTTTATTCAAAAAAAGAATTAGGTTTTGCTTCCCCTTTGCTGTTCACAGTCCTCCCCCCACCTCCTTTCCTCTGCTACCCTAGTAATGGGACACATGGACCCCTGATCATAGAATCATAGAATCAACAAGGTTGGAAAAGACCTCAAAGATCATCAAGTTCAACCTGTCACCCAACACCTCGTGACTAACTAAACCATGGCACCAAGTGCCACATCCAATCTCTTTTTGAACACCTCCAGGGATGGTGACTCCACCACCTCCCTGGGCAGCACATTCCAATGGGCAATAACTCTTTCTGGGAAGAACTTTCTCCTCACCTCCAGCCTAAACTTCCCCTGGCACAGCTTGAGACTGTGTCCTCTTGTTCTGGTGCTGGTTGACTGGGAGAAGAGACCAACCCCCTCCTGGCTGCAACCTCCCTTCAGGTAGTTGTAGGGAGCAATAAGGTCTGCCCTGAGCCTCCTCTTCTCCCTTTCTGCAGCAGGTGGGCAGGAGCCCTTGAGGATCCTTGCCCCTCCTGGGGGGTTGAGGGTGTAAAGAGGGGCTTGTTCCCCTGTATCTAAGTGCCCACTACAGCAGGTCCCACAGCGAGGGGTTTTTCTGCTCCTGGTAGCACGGGGGTGGGTGTTCCAGCTGCATGCAAAGCCAGCATCATCCTCATGTGCCTGGCACTCATTTAAAAACAAGATGAGGGGAAAGAAGGCTTTTTGTTTGCCATCTGAAATAGCTCTGACAAGCCACAGGCACCACCTCTGTAAATGAAACTGTTGTGTGCAGCCCCACGATGAGCGGCTCTGTTGTGTTTGTCCCCACACGGCTGTCAGAGCCACGAGGGCTTCTCTGAGCTAGGGGCTGGTGGAAGCCAGAAGATGTGGTGGTGGAGAACAGGCCAACGATAGCAGTATTTGCAATGAACCTTATGGTGGTGGGGGTTGCTGTACATGCAGTGTAGCTGCTGCTGTTGAGCTTCATCAGCAATGTGGGAGCAGGAAGCGATTTGTGCTTGCAGCACTTACCGAAAGGAAAGGAATATTGCAAAAGGGTGTTACCTAATGATGGTTGCTTTGCAGCCTGTGAAGCCTGCAGCCCTCTGTCTACCCTGAAATCCAGGATGGTGAAAAGGATTAGGGTGGAAAGCCTCACCCAGCCCACCCGCAGGCAGAGCAGTGCAGCCTGTAACTTTGCATTAAGGGCTTTCAGCTGCATTTTTGCTGTCAGGCTTGGCAACTGCACTACCTTCCTCTGGCTTGCCAGCCACCTCTTGACTGCCTGAATGTGTGCAGACCTACTGCATGTTCTGGGCCATCAGGGGAGGGTGGCTCATGCTTTCTGCTGGAGTTGCTTTTCCACCATGATGCCAGTTTTGGGCCACAGCAGGTTGTGCAGGTTCTCGTCACCTCTAATTAATGCTCTTGGCAGTGATGACAAGTGGCCCACAGAAGTGTGAATCTAGTTTAAGGAGTCTAAGAAGCCAAACCAAAACCAAACCAAAACCAAGCAGAAAGCCTTCTAATCTGATCATCATGCTCAGGCCAAGGGATCAGCAAAATGGTCAAGCAAGGAAGAGAAAAAACTTCTGGCTACTAGATTTTTGCATCCTCACCCAGGCCAAGTGCTGAAGGTGACTATTAATGATTGTGCCACAGTGAGCATCAATCTTGTAACAAGCCTGGATAATACCCTCTGGTAAATTAACAAGGACTGCTGATATCTAAGTGATTGTCAGCTGCACATTGCCAGGGACAGTCTCACTCCTGGGGGGCCTGAGTCTCTCCTCAATCTGAGTTTAATTCTCTCCCCATCTGCTGTCTGCATTTCCTGAAGATCCTGGCTCAAGTAGGGCATGGCATGTGTTTTGAGGGGAACAGGGGACAGACTGGGGTCTGGGCAGGTTAAAATTTCCCGGAGTAAGGATTTCTGCTGCGTGGGGATATCCAGAGTCTGTTGTGGTCTTTGTGCTCCGGCATGTGCAACCAAGCGCCGCCTGAGCGGAAACGTTCCGGGAGCCCCTTGCGGAGGGGGCTCTGCAGATCAGGCTGCCTGAGATGCTGCAGTCTGGAGCAGGGGACAAAGGCAATCTCCTTCCCACCACTGCTGGGAATAATGGGGATAATTAGCTCATTATTCCTGCAGCTCCCCCCACAGCTCCCAAAGAAGGAGCAACTGGTGTGCAACAATGCCTCCGCTGTAAACAACCCCCTCAGCACATTCCGCTGAAGCAGAAGAGGGAGGTACAAAGCACTGTCTGCCCTCCGACCACGCTCAGGTTCACCACTTGCATTTTGGTCCACTGAGCTTTAGGTGGTTGGTTTTGGGTTGCTTGGTTGGTTGTTTTGGTTTTTTAATTATTTATTTATTAATTCATTCATTATGAAAGCAGGAGGAGGGGGAACTGTGTGGCCTTTCTAGAGCTTTATTTGTTGACTCGGAGCCGTGGGAGCCACGGGTGCGTGGTTAGTATGCATCTGCTTGGAACTGTGCAACAAGACAAGGTTTAGACTGGATGTTAGGAGGAAATTCTATACAGAGAGAATGATTGGCCATTGGAATGGGCTGCCTGGAGAGGTGGTGGAGTCACCATCACTGGAGGTGTTCAGGAGGAGACTTGATGGGGTGCTTGGTGCCATGATCTAGTTGTTTAGGTGCGTTGGATTGGTTGATAGGTTGGACGCGATGATCTTGAAGGTCTCTTCCAACCTGGTGTATTGTATTGTATTGTATTGTATTGTATTGTAACATGTCTCTGCTAACCCTGTCCTGTATCTGACTGGCAACTTCATAGAGTCATTAAGGCTAGAAAAAGCCTCTAATAGTCATAGAATCATAGACTCATAGAATCACCAAGGTTGGAAAAAACCTCAGAGATCATCAAGTCCAACCTGTCACCCAACACCTCAGGACTACTAAACCATGGCACCAAGTGTCACATCCAATCCCCTCTTGAACACCTCCAGGGATGGTGACTCCACCACCTCCCTGGGCAGCCCATTCCAACAGCTAACAACTCTCTCTGGGAAGAATTTTCTCCTCACCTCCAGCCTAAACTTCCCCTGGTGCAGCTTGAGACTGCATCCTCTTATTCTGGTGCTGATTGCTTGGCAGAAGGGACCAACCCCCTCCTGGCTACAACCTCCCTTCAGGTAGTTGTAGAGAGCAATAAGGTCTCCCTGAGCCTCCTCTTCTCCAGGCTAAGCAACCCCAGCTCCCTCAGCTTCTCCTCACAGGGCTGTGCTCCAGACCTCTCCCCAGCCTTGTTGCCCTTCTCTGGACACATTCAAGAGTCTCAATGTCCTTGAGTCCAACTCTCAAGTCAGCAGCACCATGCCCACTAAACCATGTCCCAGAGTGCTATGTCTCTATGTTTTATGAAGACCTCCAGGGATGGTGACTACACTGCTTCTCTGGGCAGACTGTTCCAATGCCTGGCCAATCTTTCAGGATAGAAACTTTTCCTAATATACAATCTAAACCTCCCCTGGTGCAACTTGAGGCCATTTCCCCTCATTCTATCCCTAGTTACTTGGGAGAAGATACTGACTCCCACAGCACTATAATCACATTTTTGTAGGGAGTGGGCAGGAAGGGGAACCCATGTTCTGGGTATGCCAGCACAAAACTGGGGGTGCCTTGTGTTCCTCCTGGACCTGCCAGAACACATTTTCATCCCTAGGCCTCAAAAATGCTTCTGAGATCCTTGTTTGAAAGCAGGCAAGACTAGGGGGTGGGGAAAGGAGAGGTTTTGCTGAGGTTTCGGCGGCCTGGAGAGAACCAAGGGCTGTGACTCAGGTTTGTTCTCCTTGCCTTGTTTTAAAGGTGTCCCATAAAAAGTAAAATATACTGCCATTAGAAGAAGAGATGCTTCTTTTGTCAGGCTTCTATACATTTCACTGATCCATTGCTGGCTTGTAGAGGTTACTGCAGCGCTGCTGATGACTCTGCCATTATCCATGGGTGTCTGAAATCCCCTGGAGTATGTTTGGTTTCCCCCTCTGCTCATTATTCACAGGAGAAATAGCAGGAAGCTGTCTCCCAGGTTTTCTTTTAGGGCTTCTGGAAAAAATTGGAGAGGTGTTTCACAAAGTTTCCTTATCCTTGTTTGGAAATTGCCTTGCCTGTCAGGAAAAAGTTTGGTGTCCATTATTGTGTGTGTGTGTGGGGAGAAAGGGCTGGAGGTGAGAGGGGAGGGGGAGCTGCTGTTTTGGAGCTTGTTTGTTTGCTTGCGTGTTTTGTTTGCGGTTTGGTTGGGGGGAGGGGTTGTGGTTTTGTTTTGGGGGGAGGGAGATGCCTTTTATAGGTGGTGTGTTTCTTTGGTGGGGTTTGGTTTGTTTCATTTCCCCCCCCCCCATTTGTTATGGTCTTTAGGGTTTGTTTTCTTGTGTTGTTTTGTTGGTGTGGGTTTTTTTTTCCCCCTGTAAGCATTTGTCAGGGAAGTGGTTTAAAGAATCACACAGGATCATAGAATCACCAAGGTTGGAAGAGACCTCAAAGATCATCGAGTCCAACCTGTCACCACAGATCTCATGACTAGACCATGGCACCAAGTGCCACATCCAGTCCCCTCTTGAACACCTCCAGGGATGGTGACTCCACCACCTCCTTGGGCAGCACATTCCAATGGTGAATGACTCTCTTGGTGAAGAACTTTCTCCTCACCTCCAGCCTAAACTTCCCTTGGTGCAGCTTGAGACTGTGTCCTCTTGGATGGGGGATTGGATGTGGCACTTGGAGCCATGGATCTAGTAGTCATGAGGTGTTGGGTGACAGGTTGGACTTGATGATCTTTGAGGTTTTTTCCAACCTTCTTGATACTATGATTCTATGATTCCTGCCAACAGCCTCTGCTATTTCTGCACTAAGCTAGCATCTGGATGGCACGGTGGGGCTGTCTGGCCTGGGGGAGTGGTGGCTTTTGTGGAGGGTGGAGCTCTCTGAAATCCTGGTTGTAACCTTGGGAAGTACAAGGCTGCAGCCAAGCAATAAGACTTCTCTGCCTTTGCAATGCCATCTGTCTCCTCTAACTCTCTGTAATCCTTCAAATGCTGGGATTAGAAATTATTACTAGGCTGGACTGAATCTGATGCAGGGTTCCTCCTATGAGTGACTCATGAGAGGAAAGTCTTGCTGAAATGGGATGTCAGAGCCCAACAGGATTGCCAGCTGCCCAGCTTGGAGCATCTTGGTGTGGTAGAGATGGATTTCTGCTTTGCATTTTGACACCTCCTTATGCCATGTTGAGGTATCACAGTATCACACTATCACAGTATCGCTAAGGTTGGAAGAGACCTCGAAGATCATCGAGTACAACCTGTCACCACAGACCCCACAACTAGACCATGGCACCAAGTGCCACATCCAGTCCCCTCTTGAACACCTCCAGGGATGGCAACTCCACCGGTGTAGAGGGGATGGCACTCAGGACTGAGCAAGACCAGTGCAGGGAGGGGAGCATAACCTCTTGTTTATCCTCTGGCCTTGGCTTGCCAAACAATATGCTTGATGCTGGTGTGCATGTGGGAGAAGCTCTGGGTCCTGCCCTGGCTTGTAATCTGTTTGACTCCCCAGAATAAAAGGAGAAATTGATCTTTCTTGTGCCTTTTTTGCAAGGCCAAATATTTCAAGGAGAGAGACACATTGCTTCCTTCCCATGCTCCATTTCCAACATCCATGTTATCAGTGTGACATGTCTACAACTGCCAAATGTTTCCTTGCTACTTAATGTATTTCTCCCTTCTTCCAGTGCTGATGGCAGTCTTTCTGCAGGGGGTGCAAGAAAGAGTGGTAAGGCTCAGTGCAGAGCTGTTGGTGCACAGCACTGTTGCTGTCATCCAGCCACTGGAGTGGATTTAGTGCCTTTGTGCCACGAACATATGCAGGGCTCTGAGATGCAAGAAGACCTATTTTCTGCTCTCACCCCACAACTGTTTCTGTCAGTTTTAGCAGGGTGAGTGCTCATAGCTTTTCCTTGATGTTTCTCTGCTCTTTCTGGATGAAGATTTAGGGACCTGTGTCTGAAGAGGCTGTCAGTGACACTGAAGTTATGACACTTGCCTAGCCACAGAATTGCTGTCGTGCCAAGGGTGACAGCATGTCCTTGGGGTCCCTCAGGCTGGAGAATCATAGAATCATAGAATCAATAAGGTTGGAAAAGACCTAAAAGATCATCAAGTCCAACCTATCACCCAACACCTGGATGAGGGCATTGAGTCCATCATCAGTAAATTTGCAGATGACACCAAGCTGGGGGCAGCAGTTGATTTGCTGGAGGGCAGAGAGGCTTTGCAGAGGGACCTCAACAGGCTGGACAGATGGGCAGAGTCCAAGGGCAGGAGACTGAACACATCCAAGTGCCGGGTTCTGCACATTGGCCACAGCAACCCCAGGCAGTGCTACAGGCTGGGGTCAGAGTGGCTGGAGAGTGGCCAGGCAGAGAGGGACCTGGGGGTGCTGGTTGATTGTAGGCTGAACGTGAGCCTGCAGTGTGCCCAGGCAGCCAGGAAGGCCAGTGGCATCCTGGCCTGCATCAGAAACAGTGTGGCCAGCAGGAGCAGGGAGGTCATTGTGCCCCTGTACACTGCACTGGTTAGGCCACACCTTGAGTACTGTGTCCAGTTCTGGGCCCCTCAGTTTAGGAAGGATGTTGACTTGCTGGAAGGTGTCCAGAGAAGGGCAACAAAGCTGGTGAGGGGTTTGGAACACAAGCCCTATGAGGAAAGGCTGAGGGAGCTGGGGTTGCTTAGCCTGGAGAAGAGGAGACTGAGGGGTGACCTTATTGCTCTCTACAACTACCTGAAGGGAGGTTGTAGCCAGGCAGAGGTTGGCCTCTTCTCCCAGGCATCCAGCACCAGAACAAGAGGACACAGTCTCAGGCTGCGCCAGGGCAGGTTTAGGCTGGATGTTAGGAAGAAGTTCTACACGGAGAGAGTGATTGCCCATTGGAATCAGCTACCCGTGGAGGTGGTGGAGTCACCTTCACTGGAGGTGTTCAGGAGAAGACTTGATGGGGTGCTTGGCTGTATGGTCTAGTTGTTGGGTGGGTTGGATTGTTTGATGGGTTGGACGCGATGATCTTGAAGGTCTCTTCCAACCTGGTGTATTGTATTGTATTGTATTGTATTGTATTGTATTGTATTGTACCTCATGATTAACTAAACCATGGCAGCACATTCCAATGGGCAATCACTCTCTCTATGAAGAATTTCTTCCTAGCATCCAGCCTAAACCTCCCCTGGTGCATTTTGAGACTGTGTCCTCTTGTTCTGGTGCTGGTTGCTTGGGAGAAGAGACCAATTCCCTTCCTGGCTACAATCACCTTTCAGGTAGTTGTAGAGAGCAATGAGGTCTCCCCTGAGCCTCCTCTTCTCCAGGCTAAGCAACCCCAGCTCCCTCAGCCTCTCCTCATAGGGCTGTGCTTGAGGCCTCTCCTCAGCCTTGTTGCCCTTCTCTGGACATGTTCAAGTGTCTCAGTGTCCTACCTAAATTGAGGGGCCCAGAACTGGACACAGGACTCAAGGTGTGGCCTAACCAGTGCTGAGTACAGGGGCACAATAACCTCCCTGCTCCTGCTGGCCACATTATTCTTGATGCATGCCAGGATGCCATTGGCCTTCTTGGCCACCTGGGCACACTGCTGGCTTGTTGATGTGCTGGCTGGGGTGGTGGGAAGGGAGGCAGTGAGTCATCCCTATTGGAGGACCTGGGGGGATGGCTGGTCCCTCCTGCCAGGGCGTGAGCCAGCAGTGTTGTATAAAGGTCTAGTGCTGCTGATCATAGGCATTATTTTGCAATGTGTTTTATTCATGTGTGAATTCGAACCACAAGAGGAACAGCTTGGTTGGTTGTGTAGTACCAGCAGGAATAAGGAGCCATTAAAATGTATCTGGGTGAGCAGTGCTGGGCACGTGGTTGCACACGTAGGCTATAGAATAGAACAGAATAGAATAGAGTAGAATAGAATAGAAAAGAATAGAGTAGAATAGAATAAGGATAGGATAGGATAGGATAGGAGGATAGGATAGGATAGGATAGGATAGGATAGGATAGGATAGGATAGGATAGGATAGGATAGGATAGGATAGGATAGGATAGGATAGACCAGGTTGGAAGAGCCCTTCAATATTATCAAGTCCAACCTATCATCCAACACCATCTAATCAACTAAACCATGGCACCAAGCACCCCATCAAGCCTCCTCCTAAACACCTCCAATCATGGTAACTCCACCACCTCCTTGGGCAGCACATTCCAATGGCCAATTACTGTTTCTATGAAGAACTTCTTCCTAACATCCAGTCTAAACATCCCCTGGCACAGCCTGAGTCTGTGTCCTCTTGTTCTGGTGCTGGTTGCCTGGGAGAAGAAACCAGCTCCTGCCTGTCTACAGCCTACAGGTCTCAGCAGTGAGAAGGGGTCTTACAGGAACAGTCACTTTTCTAGCAGAAGCTGCACTGTAGTTGCTGCTCCCACGAGGTGCAGCAGGGAAGGATGACTGCCTGGAGGCTGCTGCTGGGAGGTGAAGCCGTGTGTGGTTTTTCTCAGGGAAGCAGCAATTTCTTTGGCGAGCCATCCCTTTGCGTGTGTGCACATTAGCTGTGAGGAGGTGCTGCTCAGCATCATCCAGCCTCCCCTCCCCAAAACACCTCAATGGGAGGGGAACAGGGAGGAGGAAAAGGAAAAATAAGGAGCAAGGGATTTATGGGCTTGCAGGGGAGGTGACATGTGCAATGCCTAGATGATGTATTGCAGGCAGAAGTAAGCTTCTGTGACCTTCCATCCGAGCCGGTGGATGGATGCGAGCCAGCACTGGTCTGATGCCATGAGACTGCTTCAGTGCAGCACTTCGTATGAGATAACACACCTTGCATCTGAGCATGCTAACCATAGCTATGCAGCTTTATCTGCTCACAGGATGGTCAGGACTTGCTTCTGCCTGCAGGTAAATGTACCTGTGGCTTCACCGATGACATCTTCTTGTTATAACTCCTGCTTGTCTCAAAGTGCAGCTCACCTCCAAGTGCTTATTCAAGGGAACACTGCTCAGCCTGTCCCCTAAATAATTAAAATGGCTCTGATGTGCACCAGCTGGCTCCATCTGTGGCCAGCAGGAGCAGGGAGGTCATTGTGCTCCTGTACTCAGCACTGGTTAGGCCACACCTTGAGGACTGTGTCCAGTTCTGGGCCTCTCAGTTTAAGAAGGACATTGAGACACTTGAATGCATCCAGAGAAGGACAACGAGGCTGGGAAGAGGTCTGGAGCACAGCCCTGTGAGGAGAGGCTGAGGGAGCTGGGGTTGCTTAGCCTGGAGAAGAGGAGGCTCAGGGCAGACCTTATTGCTCTCTACAACTACCTGAAGGGAGGTTGTAGCTAGGAGGGAGTTGGTCTCTTCTCTCAGGCAACCAGCACCAGAACAAGAGGACACAGTCTCAAGCTGCACCAGGGGAAGTTTAGGCTGGATGTTAGAAAGAAATTCTTCCCAGAAAGAGAGATTTGCCATTGGAATGTGCTGCCCAGGGAGGTGGTGGAGTTACCATCCCTGGAGGTGTTCAAGAGGGGATTGGATGTGGCACTTGGTGCCATGGTTTAGTTAGTCATGAGGTGTTGGTTGACAGATTGGACTTGATGATCTCTGAGGTCTTTTCCAACCTTATTGATTCTCTGATTCTATGATCTCCTTCAGATGTACTATTTTATGGTACACATTACACATGAAGTCTTGGCTTGGCCACTCAGCAGTTGTGTTGTGGTTTGATCCGATGTCGGCTTTCACACAAAGATCTCCAGTACCATCATGCAACCCTGCAACATGACCACGAGGCTTCAACTGTGCCTTTAAAAATAATAGTGAGTCTGAAGCTCCAAACTGATGCTTCCTTATGTGTTTGAATATTCCTAAGCAGTGGATATCTTTGATGTCCTAACAGAAGGTCTGCAGAGTGCCGGTTTTGGGGGAGTCCCTGGCTGCGCTGGTTGGAGGATTAAGCTGGGTTGGGGCAGCTTTGCCCTGATAAATGATCCCCCAAAATGGCTAGTTTAGAAATTTCCTTCTACACCCTGCAGCTGTTTGCACACAGAGCTCGGCTCCTCTCCTGGGATTTGCTGATTCTCAGGAGGGGAGCAGATGGAGACTCTTCTGCAATTTCAGTGGCAGCCAGGGAGCCTCTCAGGCAGGCAGAGCAATTCTTGGCATCCCTGTCTCTCTCAGGAAGAAATGGGACAACTGCAAGTAGAGATGTGAGGTGTCACTGTCCCTTTGCATCTGAGGATTGAAAAGCACTTTACAGGCATTTAAGCTTTACAAAACTCTGCCAGTTGCAGAAGGAATTCTTTACAGATGGAGACACTGAGACAAAATACCTTGCTCGTGCTTGATCCATTCATCACTGAGAGAATTGGGGACAGGAGCTGGAACATCTATTCCTAGCCCTGTGCTCTAACCACGGAGTCCTCCCTCCCTGTCACCTTGGGAGGGACACTGCCCACACAGCAGGGCTCCTGGGAGGACTGTCAGTGTTTGCTTTGGTCGGGAGACTGCTTTGCAAGTGGTTCTCCTCCATTCACACAGCCACACGTTGTGCCTGACCTTTGTTTGTTATGGATGTATGATTTAAGCGCCCCGTTTCAGGTATGCCAGCCTGCAAGAGCCGTCTGCGTGCGTCTTCCATTCCATATCCTTGCCTGCTTTCTAACTATGCCGGTTATTACATGAATCACAATCCTCCCTCCCTCCCCCAACCCCCCGCCATGTGTGGGCTGTTGTTTGTCTCCTGGCGGCTCTGCACTCCCCTTTCCGGATTGCCGTGCCAGCCATGGGTGCCCATGGGGGCAGGGAGCAGGCTGGGAATGCCCACCCTCTTGGGGACGTGTCTGGTCCTGCATGTTGTGAATGAGAGCTGCTACTCCAGCCTCTCTTCCTCTTCCCTGCAGCGATCTGACCATCTGCTTACCTTAATGGACTAGAGATTAGCCCGGGGTTAAGTTATCAACGTAATTAACCTAGATTTCTCCTCTACAGCTGAGGCAATTTTTCCTTATCTGCTGCTCAGGTGATGTTGTGAAACCCAGACGGCTCTCTAGGAACAACAGGAACTGGAGCAAGCAGAGGGGAAGACTTTCAAAGTTTGAGATTACCCTGGAGCCCCTAAGGCAGAAAGATGAGAGATGATGAAGCTTGCACAGGGTCTGGTGTGTTCTCAGCTGTGAGAATGGTATTGGAGAGAAGTCTCATGTATTATTAATACTACCTGCTCCTTATATGAAGGGCTTCTCAGCTTCTGTGCCTCAAACCAGGCAGGCACAATGGAATCACAGAATCATAGAATCAATAAGGTTGGAAAAGATCTCAGAGATCATCAAGTTCAACCTGTCACCTAATGCCTCATGACTACTAAACCATAGCACCAAGTGCCACGTCCAATCCCCTCTTGTACACCTCCAGGGATGGTGACTCCACCACCCCCTGGGCAACACATTCCAATGGCCAATTACTCTCTCTGTGAAGAACTTTCTCCTCACCTCCAGCCTAAACTTCCCCTGGTGCAGCTTGAGACTGTGTCCTCTTGTTCTGGTGCTGATTGCCTGGGAGAAGAGACCAACCCCCACCTGGCTACAACCTCCCTTCAGGTAGTTGCAGAGAGCAATAAGGTCTGCCCTGAGCCTCCTCTTCTCCAGGCTAAGCAACCCCAGCTCCCTCAGCCTCTCCTCACAGGGCTTGTGCTCCAGACCTTCCCAGGCCTCGTTGCCCTTCTCTGGACCCATTTTATGGAAATTTGTTCCTGGAACACAGGCAGAAAGCAAGAAAATTGAAAATATATGACATCCCTGGTCCCTGCCCAGTAGGCAGAGCAGAAGACTATCCTAGGTCTACCTTGTAGAACACTTCCTGGCCTGTGCTCTGGGTACCTGCTGTTGTTCGTATCGTGATCATGTACCAGCAGCTAATCTTTTCATTCTGGCTTAGCATGCAAGAGCTAATGTGACTCTACAGCCATGTGTGGGTGGCTTTTACACTGCCTTTTCCTTGACAGTAAAAGATTGCAGTTGCCACTGCAGAGCACTGGTAGATGTCTTTGCTGCCCTAGATTCTGGCTTGGGCCAATCCCAGACACAAATGCAGGCTGGCTGTAGAGTTGGGTGAGAGAAACCCTGAAGAAAAAGACTTGGGGGTGTTGATTGAGAGGACCTCAGCATCAGCCAGCAGTGCACTCATACAGCCCAGAAGGCAAAACATAACCTGGGCTGCATCAAGAGAAGCATGTCCAGCAGGTCAAGAGAAGGGACATTTGCTCTTGTGAGATCCCACCTTGAATACTGCATCCAGTTCTGATGTCCCCAGCATAAGAAGGACACAGAAATATTGGAGGTAGTCCAGAGGAGAGCCACAAGGATCATCCAAGGGCTGTAGCACCTCTGCTATGAGGATAGGCTAAGGGAGCCCAGATTGCTCATCCTGGAGAAGAGAACATGCTGGGCGGGCCTTATAGCTCCCTTCCAGGACCTGAAGGGAGCCTACGGGAAAGCTGGAGAGGGACTTCTCATAAGGGTGTCTAATGATAGGACAAGGGGCAATGATTTTAAGCTGAAGGACTGTAGGTTCAGAGTAGATTTTAGGAAGGAGTTCTTCAGTACAAGGGTGGTGAGACTCTGAAATAGGTTGCCCAGAGATGAGGTGGGTGCCCCCTCCCTGGAAGTGTTCAAGGCCAGATTGGATGAGGCCTTGAGCAACCAACTGTAGCTGGGAGGTGTCCCTGCCAATGGCAGGGAGGTTGGAGTAGAGGATCTCCTATGTCCCTTCCAACCTAAGCCATTCTATGATTCAGTCTGTGTTTGTGGATAATGCTGGTGGACATGTGCACAGGCAGTCTTCCTTGGCAGAGCTTGCCATGGCAAGACAATGCTCTAAGCTTCAGAGGGCACCAAGTTAGTGAGTATTCCCCCTGAGGTTCTCCTGCCCGTGACCACTGCATTCAAACCATACATCTGTGCTCTGGGCTCAGCTTGCCGTGGGTGGAGAACTCTTCCAGAGGCTGTGAGCGTGGAGGCAGTCTCTGCCCCATCCCTCTGGACACTTCCCATGCTAGAGGACATGTCATAGTATCATAGTATCATAGAATCAGTCAGGGTTGGAAGGGACCACAAGGATCAGCTAGTTCCAACCCCCTGCCATGGGCAGGGACACGCCACACTACATCAGGCTGGCCAGAGCCTCATCCAGCCTGGGCTTAAACACCTCCAGGGATGGAGCCTCAACCACCTCCCTGGATAACCCATTCCAGGGCTTCACCACTCTCATGGGGAAGAACTTCCTCCTCACGTCCAGCCTGAATTTCCCCACCTCCAGCTTCATTCCATTCTATCACTACCTGAGATCCTGAGAAGCCCCTCCCCAGCCTTCTTGTAGGCCCCTTCAGACACTGGAAGGCCACAATGAGGTCACCTCAGAGCCTTCTCTTCTCCAGACTGAACAGCCCCAACTCCTTCAGTCTGTCCTCACAGGAGACATGCTCCAGCCCTCTGATCATCCTCGTGGCCCTTCTCTGGACACCTTTCAGCACCTCCAGATCCCTCTTGTAATGGGGGCTCCAGAACTGGATGCAGTACTCCACGTGGGGTCTCAGCAGAGCTGAGTAGAGGGGGAGAAGCACCTCCCTTGACCTGCTGGCCACACTTCTCTTGCTGCAGCCCAGGATCTGATTGGCTTTCCGGGCTGCAAGTGCACATTGAGAGCTCCTGTTGAGCTTCTTGTCCACCAGCACCCCCAAGTCTCTCTCCTCAGGGCTGCTCTCCAGCCAGTCCCTGCCCAGCCTGGATTTGTGCCTGGGATTGCCTCGACCCAGATGCAGGACCCTGCACTTGGTCTTGTTGAAGCTCATGAGGTTGGCTTGTGCCCACCTCTCCAGCCTGTGCAGGTCCCTCTGGATGGCATCCCTTCCCTCCAGCGTGTCTGCTGCACCACACAGCTTGGTGTCATCAGCAGACTTGCTGAGGGTGATGTCCTGCAGAACTGGAGGATGTCTGGCACACCGTCAGGCTTCAGAGCCTGCACTCAAACGATGATTGTAATTACTGTCCTGAAAAGCTTTTAATCCCTTGGTTAAATAAAACCAACAAATGAAAGCGGGAGTAGGAAACTGCAGAAGGTTGGAGGACAGCCGTGCCATGAGCAATGAGATGTGCAAATGAACAAACACCCACCGCCTGCCAGAGACATCTAATCTTCCTAATGATGAAATTAGCATGCGGCGTTGGTCAGATCCCACCCAAAGCTTGGTGCTCAGCTCCAGAACCCTCGCTGTCACACAGGCAGGCAAGTTAGAAGGAGTTCAAAGAAGAAGAACAGTGAGGTTGCTGGAAGGGAGCCGAGGTATGAGGAGAGATTAAAGCAACATAAGTGTGTTTATCATGGGTAACTGGTGATTAAGAGAGGAAACCTAACTATCTCCCCCAGGGATCAGTACTGGGTCCCATCCTCTTCAATGTCTTCATTGATGATCTCGATGAGGGGATTGAGTCAGTCATCAGCAAATTTGCAGATGACACCAAGTTGGGAGCAGATGTTGGTCAGTTAGAGGGTTGAAGGGCTCTGCAGAGGGACCTCGACTGACTGGACAGATGGGCAGAGTCCAATGGGATGGAATTCAACAAGTCCAAGTGCCAGGTGCTGCACTTTGGCCACAGCAACCCCATGCAGAGCTACAGGCTGGGATTGGAGTGGCTGGAGAGCGGCCAAACAGAGAGGGACCTGGGGGTGCTGATTGACAGCTGCCTGAACATGAGCCAGCAGTGTGCCCAGGTGGCCAAGAAGGCCAATGGCATCCTGGCCTGCATTAGGAATAGTGTGACCAGCAGGAGCAGGGCAGTCATTGTGCTCCTGTACTCTGCATTGGTTAGGCCATACCTTGAGTCCTGTGTGCAGTTCTGGGCCCCTCAGTTTAAGAAGTACACTGAGACACTTGAACATGTCCAGAGAAGGGCAACGAGGCTGGGGAGAGACCTTGAGCACAGCCCTGTGAGGAGAGGCTGAGGGAGCTGGGGTTGCTTAGCCTGGAGAAGAGGAGGCTCAGGGGAGACCTCATTGCTCTCTACAACTACCTGAAAGGTGGTTGTAGCCAGGAAGGGGTTGGTCTCTTCTCTCTAGCAACCAGCACCAGAACAAGGGGACACAGTCTCAAGCTGCACCAGGGGAGGTTTAGGCTGGAGGTGAGGAGAAAGTTCTTCACAGAGAGAGTCATTCGCCTTTGGAATGTGCTGCCCAGGGAGGTGGTGGAGTCACCGTCCCTGGAGGTGTTCAAGAGGGGAATGGACGTGGCACTTGGTGCCATGGTCTAGTCATGGGGTCTGTGGTGACAGGTTGGACTCGATGATCTTCGAGGTCTCTTCCTACCTTAGTGATACTGTGATACGCTGATATCTTCCTGTAATTTGAAGGGTGTGAACTTCGGGGAGAGGAGCTGCTCAGGAGGGTAGCAGGAGATGTGTAAGTAGGAGGGATGTGAAAAAGTTCAAGGAAAGAAACGTAGGTGGAATGTCAAGGAAAGCTCCTAATAGGCATATTTTGGTTTGGCTTATGAGTGACAACAGTAGGGACACCACTGTTTGGGTCATGCACATGCAGATGGGGAAACTGTGGAGGAGACAGCCCGTAGTAGTAAATTATCCTGTACAGCCAGGGCCGGACTGTGTGATGCCGCACACATCTTGTTCCCTTCTCCACATCTTTCTTTGTGGGAAGAAACAAACAGCACCAGTACTTGGTGTGATTTTTCGGTGGAGACGTGTTGCAAATGTTAGATTCCTCAGTAACACTTTACCCCACACTGTCACTTTTAAATCTGTCTGCTGTCAAACTGTTGTGTGGTGTCAGCCCTTGTGCTTCTTTCGTAAGGCCTGGGGAAAATTTGGTGGCACGTTGGTGGCACCCCATCCCCAGGACTCTGCTGAGGGCAGCTGTCCTCAGTGAAATCACAGAATCATAGAATCAATAAGGTTGGAAAAGACCTCAGAGATCATCAAGTCCAACCTGGCATCCAACACCTCATGACTAACTAAACCGTGGCACCAAGTGCCACATCCAATCCCCTCTTGAACACCTCCAGGGATTTCCTGTTTCGTCACCCCAATTTTAGTTCCTCATGAAGAATAACAAAAGAAAGATCAGGGAAACAGAATGGAATGGAATGGAATGGAATGGAATGGAATGGAATAGAATAGAATAGAATAGAATAGAATAGAATAGAATAGAATAGAATAGAATAGAATAGAATAGAATAGAATAGAATTAACCAGGTACCTGAAGGAGGCCTACAAGAAGGATAGAGATACTGTTTACAAAGGTCTGTAATGACAGGACAAAGGGCAATGGCTTCAAACTAGAGAAGAGTAGATTGAAAAGAACAGAACAGAATAGAATTAATCAGGTTGGAAAAGACCTTTTGAGATCACCAAGTCCAACCTAACACCCAACACCATCTAATCAACTAAACCATGGCACCAAGTGCCTCATCCAGTCTCTTCCTAAACACCTCCAGGGATGGTGACTCCACCACCTCCCTGGGCAGCACATTCCAGTGGGGGGAGTTTTGGTGGTTTCTTGGGGATAGAGAAGCCTCGGAGCATGCCCACAGTGACTGGTTGGTTTGCAGTGCTGAATCTGTGTGCCTGTCATGCTCCTGGGCTCGCATTCTAACTTTCAATAAGGCTAAACATGGTAGATTTGTCCTTTGGGATGGTAGAGCCCCAGCTGCAGTATAGGAAGGTGGTTCTCTCTTATCTTGGGCAGGAAGGATCTGAGTTTTGTTACAAGGGGTTTGTACACCCAGTCTGTGCTCTTGGAGGAACATTCAGAGGAACTGTGGCTGGAGCATGGTAGCAGCCACCCTAACATTAGTCCCTTGCTGTTCCATGCTTGTGCCTGGGCAGAAAAGGCAGTGCCACTCTCCCGGTGGACAACTGCAGTGTTTAGAGTGCTTCTAGTGATGGCTGTGCTGCAGTCATCTTGCTAGTTAAAAATGCACCCCAACACTTCTCCCAGTATTAAGCCTGCCTGCTGGGGACTGGTTGATTGCCTCCATTTGCTTACACATCCCCCACAAGCTGCCTGTATGTTTTCCACTGAGTTTGCAGAGTTTTTGCTGGCAGAAAACATTGCCTGGAATGGGTTCCCATTGCAAGCATCTCACCCCATTAATCTCCAAAACACAAAGTGTTTACCAAGCTTACAGCTGCCCGTGGGAACCTATCTGTAATGTGCACAAATTCCTCACCTCCTACCTGTTCTCCTTCTCTTTTCTGCCTTTCTCCCTAAGCCTGCTTGATGTCCCCCTAAATGTGTCCCTGCGTTGTGCTGTCCCAAGGCCACAGCACCAGGGACTAACACAGCAAACACTGTGACGTGGTGCCCATGCTCTGCCATGGCTCCTACCTGAGGCAGCTGCTCCCTGTCTTCATCATCCTAACTGAGAGTGACTCGGCTCAAATGCCCCTGCAGTCACCTGCCTGGCTGCAAACTGGAAACCTTTGTAGCTGAAGGTTTGACTCTAACATCTTTTTTTAGCTTGCCTGCTATAATTCTCTGCTCTGAGTGCTTGCAGGCACCGGTGTAGGTTTTATTTCCAAAGCAGGCTGCATTGTAATTAAGAGACCTCAAAATGAACTCAACCTGGCAATAACAAAGCATAATAAACTGAGCTCCTAACAAGACTAATAGGAGAGCAGTCAGGATGCACTTGCCCAGAATATTTCAACATCCACATAGACATTTTACCTGACAGCATAATAGCAAGTTTCTATTCACCTTCTCTGCTAGGGTCTGACAGCTGCTGCCACCTCAGAAATCACCAATGATGGGGTGCATCCCTGTCTTTCCAGGGAGCTAATAGCACCAGCTAAGCAATAGAAGCTTTCATCCTGGAAAATTCCCAGACACCTCTAGAGAGGAAAATCCTGCCAGTAACAGACACTGACCATAGAACTGAATAATGCAACCAAAGGCAACTTCAGGACTGATCCTGCACCTCCTTCCTGCTGGCTGGCAGCCCTGAATAACTCCATTCCGTGGTAGAATGCAGAAAATCAGGGCATGTAGCATGGTGTTAATGCAGATATCCAAGTTCGAGCTCTGGTATCTTGAACTGAGGGCATCCTTCTCTTCAGGAGAGCTGTATCAGCTATTTCACAGCCAACATATACAGGCTACACTTTAAAGTTTGCTGGCTTACAGCTAGCTTGTTTGGTTTGGAGGCACCATCTCTGCATTGCAGCCCACTTTTGATGCAGTCTGATCGTAGCTTGCTTCAGGATGTGTAACAGAGCTGCTGGTCCTGGCTGCAGCAATGCTCAATGAACTTTTCCATCAATTGGTGTGGATCAAATTTGAGTTGGGCTCATTACTGGGTCTTCCTTTCCTCATTTGTTATGGTCTAGTGCAAAGTAGCTTGCTTGACATCAAGTACCTAGAAAAGAGGGTAGATGGCTGTGTAGAGAACAAAAGCTCCTGAAACCTCACAAAGGTCTAAAGCTTTTGCCCAGGGAAAGGCCAAGACTATTCCTGGAAGACATCTGAAATGCACAAGATCTTGCAGGACAGTGTGAGACAGCAGCTTGTTGGGTGACTGATGGTACAGGAGAAGAATAGTCCTCCTTTGTGCACAAGCCCATGTCAACTCACAAAGTCAGTCTGCCTTCTTTGGTCAGGTCAAGCAGGGCACTTCTCCAGCAGTAAGGATGTGTGTTAACAAGGGTCCTTCTTGCAGGCAGCTCCAGACTCAGGGAGCAGGTTGTCAGCTGCTTTGTGAGTGGCTAGTGTTGTGCTGGAGGAAGGTGGCAGCGCTGGCAAGGATGTGGGGCCAGGCTGGAGAGTTGTCTTGCAGGATGGTGCCACTGTGCGAGTGGCTGTCAGTCTCCTGGAATCTGCAGCAGACTTGACAGCTGTGCCAACAGTGCAAGTGAACTTATCTGAGAGGAAGTGACAGTGAGGAAATGGAAATGTCTGGAAGCATACCAGAGAGTGAAGCCTCATCATAATATACCCCCAGGACAGATCAGGATTACTTCAGTGCAATGATACATTACTTTTTTTTCCCCTCTCAGGGAGCCAGCGCTACAGATCTTGACTGGTACTGCTGGGTATGTAAAATGCCATGTTGCACAGTTGAAAGAGCTGCTGGCCAAGAGAAATATGAGGCCTACACAGAAGGCCTTGAATATGCATTTTAAGGATAGTAGAGCCTTGTCTTTCTGGAGATGGGCTGCCCAGGGAGGGGGTGGAGTCAATATCCCTGGAGGTGCTCAAAAAAGGATTGGATGTGGCACTTGGTGCCATGGTTTACCTAGTCATGAGGTCTTGAGTGACAGCTTGGACTTGATGATCTTTGAGGTCTTTTCCAACATTATTGGTCCTATGATTCTATGAAGTGGTGGTGCCACAACATTTGAGGCCAGCAGGCATCCACTAGCTGGTGGGTCTTGTCATGATTGGGGACCAACATTTGCCTGCAGTGGAGTTGTGATACCATTATGCATCAGAAGCTTTTGCCTTCTGCATTGTGATCTAAATAAATCCTGGAGAGTGAAGGGTGGTTGTGATTGTTTATCATTTGATGAGCTTCAGCTTTGTCTCTGGCAGATACTAATAGAGAAAACGTCATCCAGACCCAAGCAGCCTTCAGCTGGAGTTAAATTACAGCAGCGCTGAAGAGCGACAGATTTGGGAGAGACAATAATAACAGGTGGGCAGATTATTAAAGCACAGTGCAGACAATACCTAGAGGGTAAATATAATCAGCTTTGAGATGGCAACAAAATCTGAGGAAGGCTTTGAAGTGGAGAAGGCAGGTGTACGTGTGCCTCCACGGTGAGGACCCCTGGTTACACAGCTGGAGAGCTGATAACTTTATTTTAGCAACTTGTTTTCCGTCCTGCAGGAATGTTGCTTTCACTTGATAACTCGCAGGCAGCTTGGATGCATCTTATTTCATCCAGTTTCACAGCAGGCTTCCCACGACATTCCAGGAACCAGAAACGCCTTGCTGCGAAAGCGAGCGTGCTGCCCACGCAGGCTGTGGGGTTGCCTTCTCTGGTGACTTTCAAAACCCACCTGGGCAGGTTCCTCTGCAGCCTGCACTAGGCAAACCTGCTCTAACAGGGGGGTTTGAACTAGAGGTCCCTTCCAAGCCCTACCATTCTGTGACTGTGTGCTGTGAGAGGCGTTGCAGAAGCTTGCTAAAAGCCAGCTCTGTGTTGCACAGCTTGC
Source organism: Picus viridis (assembly GCA_033816785.1). NCBI lineage: Eukaryota > Metazoa > Chordata > Aves > Piciformes > Picidae > Picus > Picus viridis. Next base: position 11,186,274 of record CM066569.1, on the reverse strand, counting down.
TCTGGGTCTTATGAACCTCTGCATGGCTATGAGCATAAGCATAAGCATAATGAAGGCCAATGGCATCCTGGCCTGCATTAGGAATAGTGTGGCCAGCAGGAGCAGGGAGGTCATTGTGCCCCTGTACTCTGCACTGGTTAGGCCACACCTTGAGTCCTGTGTCCAGTTCTAGGCCCCTCAGTTTAAGAAGGACATCAAGACACTTAATTGTGTCTAAAGAAGGGCAATGAGGCTGGGGAGAGGCCTTGAGCACAGCCCTATGAGGAGAGGCTGAGGGAGCTGGGGTTGTTTAGCCTGGAGAAGAGGAGGCTCAGGGGTGACCTCATTGCTCTCTACAACTACCTGAAAGGTGGTTGTAGCCAGGAAGGGGTTGGCCTCTTCTCTCTAGCAACCAGCACCAGAACAAGAGGACACAGTCTCAAGCTGTGCCAGGGGAAGTTTAGGCTGGAGGTGAGGAGAAAGTTCTTCACTGAGTGAGTTATTAGCCATTGGAATGTGCTGCCCAGGGAGGTGGTGGAGTCACCATCCCTGGAGGTGTTCCAGAGGGGATTGGACATGGCACTTGAAGCCATGGTTTAGTTAGTCCTGAGGTGTTGGTTGACAGGTTGGACTTGATGATCTCTGAGGTCTTTTCTAACCTTGTTGATTCTATGATTCTGCCCCTCCCTGATCCCAGAGGAGCAATCCCACATGCTCTCTGGGTATGGGCAGTGTCAATGTCCCTTGGGTGTGCTTTCTTCTCTCCCTCATGCACAGGCTCAGCCTCACTCTCCCAGCCTCCTGCCCCATGTATCATGCAAGCTTTTTGCTCTGTCTGTCCTACATGCTTTGAGCTGTTTGTTCCACCATACATTTACTTCAGAGGGCTGTCTGGGGAAGACGTATTCATACCAATAAAACTGATAAACTGCCAGAGAGAGCAAGATACAGTTTTACTAACTGGCACAACAGTGAATTTGCTGACCTGGCACAGGCAGAGGGAAAGAGAAAGGCTGGTGAATTAATTGCAGTGCTGAGGCAGTGCTGAGGAGAGCCTGGCTTATCTTGGAAGTGGTTCAGTTACTTGGCTCAAGATAGGTTTCCGACTGTTGTGCACCTGAGGAGGTAACAAATGCATGAGGCTAAGGGTCAGGGCTGCTAAAGGCGTGGATCTGGCTGGTGTAAGCTGTTCTGAGACCATGCTGCAACCCTCTGCCTGTCCATCCATGACTTTCCACCATCTGTCCTGGCATTTACAATTGCACCCCAAAACAGTCTTTTTAGATAGCTGCATGGTTACTGAGGGGGATGCGAAGGAAGTGGTGACAAGATGTGGGACATCAGTAAAGCATCATTTCAGTCTGTTCTGTTTCCTGTTCTTACTCAAATCCCAATTCTAACTGCCACTGACCCTAGTGAAGGCAGGTCACCTCTCCATGCCTCAGCAAGGTCTCCATAGCTCAGAAGTACAGCCCATGTTTTACAGCTATGTGGAGACACCCAGGCTGCTTGTGACCATCCTGGAGGGGGTAATGGGTGAACTGTTCTTGTGGTCAGTATTGTCCATTGTGGTTGGTATCTCCAGATGCTTTCCAACTGACTGCACAGACCTGGTACTTGCTTTGTTTTGCAAAGCTGAAGCTTTCTCTGGAGTGTCCCAGCCCTGTGATCCGCTGTCCTGCTCATAAAGCTGAGGGAGGAGAGCTAAGTTCCCAGCACTGTTGCTTGCTTTACTGTACCACATTCTAGGCACCAGTTTAGGGTGGTTCAGTCTTGAGAAGGGGAGGCTGAGGGGAGATCTTATCACTCTATACAACTACCTGTAAGGAGGGGACTCAGCCTCTTCTCCCATGTGGCAAGCAACATGACTAGAGGAAATGTTTACAAGGTGTGCCAGGGGAGGTTTAGGCTGGATATTAGGAAATATTTCTTCACTGAAAAGGTTATCAAACATTGGAATGGTCTGCCCAGGGCAGTGGTGGAGTCGTCATCCTTGGAGGTGTTTAAACAGTGTGTGGAGCAGGCGCTTAGGGACATGGTTTAGTGTTGACCTTGCAGTGATGGGTTGAAAGAGATCTTGCAGGTCTCTGCCAACCAAATATATTCTGAGATTCTGCAATTCTGTGAAAAGAGAAGTTAGAATCTCTGGTGGTGCACTGAATGAGGTGGCTCCAGTGCTTTCTGGCTTTCTGAGCAATTTCAGAGGAATGAACAGAGGATGAACAAACTTGCTACCCACAGGAGGCTTGTGAGGCACAGGGGCTCAGCAGCAGTTGCCAGTTCAAAGAGAAAGGCAACATGCTGAACAAAATTTCCAGAGATTTCGGTTGTACCATGAGTCTAGAAGGAAGACTGTCCCTTGTGAAAAGTAGAATCACAGAATCAGTAAGGTTGGAAAACACCTCAGAGATCATCAAGTCCAACTTGTCACACAACACCTCATGACTAAACCATGGCACCAAGTGCCACATCCAATCCCCTCTTGAACACCTCCAGGGATGGTGACTCCACCACCTCCCTGGGCAGCACATTCCAATGGCAAATCTCTCTTTCTGGGAAGAATTTCTTTCTAACATCCAGCCTAAACTTCCCCTGGTGCAGCTTGAGACTGTGGCCTCTTGTTCTGGTGCTGGTTGCCTGGGAAGAGACCAACCCCTTCCTGGCTGCAACCTCCCTTTAGGTAGTTGTAGACAGCAATAAGTTCTCCCCTGAGCCTCCTCTTCTCCAGACTAAGCAACCCCAGCTCCCTCAGCCTCTCCTCACAGGGCTGTGCTCGAGGCCTCTCCCCAGCTTCATTGCCCTTCTCTGGACACGTTCAAGAGTCTCAATGTCCATCTTAAACTGAGGGGCCCGGAACTGGACACAGGACTCAAGGTGTGGCCTAACCAGTGCAGAGTACAGGGGCACAATGACATCCCTGCTCCTGCTGGCCACACTATATATTGCCTCTACAAGTAAAAGATATTACGTTAGTGATACGATACTCTTACCTCTCCCGTTTACCATTCCTGATCACCAAAGGAAACGGATTTGAATACCTTTTTTGAATACCAGTGGTCTCCTTAGGGATCATCTTAGCTGTGATGTGTGGCTGACAGCCTGGAGAGACAAAGGTTATTGCAAGAAATAGTCTTGACCTTTTGGGCCTACAAAAGATCTTCAGCAGCAGTGAGCGCTGTGCCGCCTAATTGAATGCCTTAGCAGGCAACAAGAGTGCTTCTAATTAAAAATGGATGTCAAAGAAAAGAGATAAATAGGAGTAAACAAATATTAGAGAAGGCAAACATATTGTCACAACAGAAGTTAGAGGCAGGCAGCACGGGGAGGGAGAGCACGAGGAGCACGGGGAGCTGGAGAGCTGCCAAACAGAAAGGGACCTGGGGGTACAGCCGCCTAAACATGAGCCAGAAGTGTGCCCAGGTGGCCAAGGAGGCCAATGGCATCCTGGCCTGCACCAAGAACAGTGTGGCCAGCAGGAGCAGGGAGGTCATTGTGCCTCTGTACTCTGCACTGGTTTGACCACACCTTGAGTCCTGTGTCCAGTTCTGGGCCCCTCAGTTTAAGAAGGACATCGAGACACTTGATTGTGTCTAAAGAAGGGCAACAAGGCTGGGGAGAGGCCTTGAGCACAAGCCCTGTGAGGAGAGGCTGAGACCTGGGGTTGTTTAGCCTGGAGAAGGGGAGGCTCAGGGGAGACCTTCTTGCTGTCTACAACTACCTGAAGGGAGGTTGTAGCCAGGAGGGGTTTGGTCTCTTCTCCCAGATAATCAGCACCAGAACAAGAGGACACAGTCTCAAGCTGTGCCAGGGGAGGGTTAGGCTCGAGGTGAGGAGGAAGTTCTTCACCGAGAGAGTTGTTCGCCATTGGAATGTGCTGCCCAGGGAGGTGGTGGAGTCACCATCCCTGGAGGTGTTCAAGAGGGGATTGGATGTGGTACTCGGTGTCATGGTCTAGGCATGAGGTGTTGGGTGACAGGTGAGACTTGATGATCTTTGAGGTCTCTTCCAACCTTGGTGACATTGGGGTACTGTGGAATGCTGCTCCATGGAACAGAGGCAGCCATTTTGAGAGCTGCGCTTAGCTCCAAATTGCCAAGAAATACAAAAATGAAATGCCATTATGACTATACAGCTGGAGGACAAAGCCATTATGATGATGGTGCAGAGCCATTGGTAACTGTAGGATGGGAAAATGCAAAAAAAAAAAACCTTTCTGCCATCTGGTCAAGTATTGTACTTCTGCAGTTCTCATTGTTAATGGCTCTCGCATCAAGTGCGCAGCGTAAGGCTGCATCCTTAGCAATATTTTCAGGCTGGATCTATAGTGGCAGGACGTGTGACCAGACATGCAATCAAACACACACAAATCTCCACATTTCTCATCAGCTTTTTAAGAGAGCAGCCTGCATGGTAGGCAGCTAAAATATGCTTTTGCCTATCTGCACTTGGCAAAGCCTCTTTGGCTTCAAATGTCTCTCAGCAGTCTGCCCTGGACTTGGCTAGCTGGTTTTGCTGTGCCCCTTCTGTAATGTGAATGTGAGCTATTGAGCAAGTGTTGACTTGCTATTACTCACAGAAGCACAGGATGTTAGGGGCTGGAAGGGACCTCTAAAGATCATCCACTCCAACCCTGCTGTCAGAGCAGGATCACCTATACCAGACCACACTGAGGACACTGTGTCCAGTTGTGGGCCCCTCAGTTTAGGAAAGATGTTGACTTGCTGGAAGGTGTCCAGAGAAGGGCAACAAAGCTGGGGAGGGGTTTGGAGCACAGCCCTGTGAGGAGAGGCTGAGGGAGCTGGGGTTGCTTAGCCTGGAGAGGAGGAGACTCAGAGGAGACCTTATTAGTGTCTACAACTACCTGAAGGGAGGTTGTAGCCAGATGGGGGTTGGTCTCTTCTCCCAGGCAACCAGCACCAGAACAAGAGGACGTAGACTTAAGCTGTGCCAGGGGAGGTTTAGGCTGGAGGTCAGGAAGAAATTCTTCATGGAAGAGAGATTGGCCATTGGAATGTGCTGCCCAGGGAGGTGGTGGAGTCCCCATCACCAGAGGTGTTTTCTAAGAAGTGACTGGATGAGGCATTTAGTGCTATGGTTTAGTTGATTAGATGGTGTTGGGTGATAGGTTGGACTTGATGATCTCGAAGGTCTTTTCCAACCTGGTTAATTCTATTCTATTCTATTCTATTCTATTCTATTCTATTCTATTCTATTATTCTATTCTATTCTATTCTATTCTATTCTATTCTATTCTATTCTATTCTATTCTATTCTATTGGAATGCATCCAGGCAGGTTTTGAATATCTCCAGAGAGGGAGACTCTGCCCCTTGTCCATTCATTGGGCATCACCAAGAACTCTAGTACAAGAGAAAAATCAACAAACTGGAGAGAGTCCATTGAAAGGCAACTAAGGTGTTAGTGGGCCTGGAGCACATAGCTTAGGTAAAGGGACTTCAAAGCTGAATTTGTTTAGGCTAAGGGGCTCCCTCCCTGCTGAAGCAGGGGTTGGAGACGATGGAGCTAGACTCTTAGAGTCACAGAATTGAATCTTAAAATTGTCAGGGTTGGAAGGGACCTCAAGGATCATCTAGTTCCACCCTCCCTGCCATGGAAAGGGACACCTCACATTAGATCATGTTGCTCAGCGCCACATCAGCCTGGCCTTAAATACCTCTGGGGATGAGGCTTCTACCACCTTCCCTAGCAACCTGTTCCAGTGTCTCACTCCACCTAGTCAGACCTGTAGAGGGGCAAGGCAGGGATTAAGACAGGGAGAATGTAATCACCTGAGCTGGAATTTAGCCATGACACTGGGCTTATCACTTCTAATCTTATAAAAAAGAGGACCATAGTATCTCTAGTGGCTAGAAGTGGTGTGGTCCTCCTCTTCACCTCTGCCCTGAAAGCTTGATTCTCCCAGCAGCACAACTCTCATGTAGAAGAGGCTGCTCTCTGAGCCTGGGCTTGGCAGAGAGAGGACCCTACTAAAAGTTCTCTTGGGCAGCATCCTATTTTTCCCCATGAAGGTCTCTGCTTTTCTATAGGCTTTTTCCTCTTCAGGCTCAGTGAATGTGGAAGAAGAGCCAGTGGGAGGCCTGGCTGTATCAAGGCTGTTAAGGAAGGTGTTCACAGGAATGATTGCTTTTGACATCTCTTTGGCTTCCTCTCCTTTTGGGGAAGGCTGAAGGGAGCCATGATGTCAGAGAAGGGGGACAGTATAGATTGAACTGTGAACTTAGAGGTGGTGTCACCCTTGCTGCTGTTAAGTACTTTGGGGCAGAACATGGGAGCATTTCTGTCACAGTATCTCGGTGTCTCCTGGTGAAATGCCCATTCACAGAGACACGGCTCCTCAACATGGTCTGACCTCTGTGGAACCCACTGAAGAGGGCTGAGAGTGTGCAGTGGAGGGATGCTCTAGGCTGTGTAAGCACCTTTGATTAAAAGTGATGGGTGCACAGTGGTAGCTAGCACAAAGGACTGCCTGGCATCAAACTCCCCATGGAAAATGCTCTCTGGCCACCACTGACTCGTCTGTCCCTGGGTTTCCTGTAGGAAGACAATGACTGAAGTAGTGCTTTTCATCTGCAGGGACCTGCCCTTGGCCTCAGTGGGTGTTGCAGAACCCCCAGTATGACAGGAGCACAGCCATTCCAAAAAAGGGTGGCTGCCTTCCTCCACTTCTCCAGCAGCTCTGCTGGCCGTGCACCAGGGGCACGGGAGGAAGAGGAGCTAATGGTTTCAGTCCACGATGCTGTCTTAATACCTGTGTAGATCTATAGGCTGAGTTGCCTGAGGAAAGATGAAAAATTAATTGGGACATTTTCACCCTGGCTGGCTCACATGCCATTTTAATCCTGCTGCCAACATGACAAGCGTTTCTGCCTGAGAAGAGGTGTTGAGTGAAATCCAAATCATTTGACACGGAGCAAAAGCAGCTACTGATGGGGCCTTGGGCAGTGAATCAGTTTGTAAACACTTCCCACTTCGAGGGAGGCCTCTCCACAGGTTTTGTTTCTATGATAGAATAGAATAGAATAAACCAGATTGGAAGAGACCTTCGAGATCATCACATCCAACCTATTATCCAACACCATCTAATCAACTAAACCATGGCACCAAGCACCCTATCAAGTCTCCTCCTGAACACCTCCAGTGACGGTGACTCCACCACCTCCCCGGGCAGCACATTCCAATGGGCAATCACTCTCTCTGTGTAGAACTTCCTCCTAACCTCCAGCCTAAACCTCCCCTGGTGCAGCTTGAGACTGTGTCCTCTTGTTCTAGTGCCAGTTGCCTGGGAGAAGAGACCAACCTCTGCCTGTCTACAACCTCCCTTAAGGTAGTTGTAGAGAGCAATAAGGTCTCCCCTGAGTCTCCTCTTCTCCAGGCTAAGCAACCCCAGCTCCCTCAGCCTCTCCTCATAGGGTTTGTGCTCCAAACCCCTCACCAACTTTGTTGCCCTTCTCTGGACACCTTCCAGCAAGTCAACATCCTTCCTAAACTGAGGAGCCCAGAACTGGACACAGGACTCGAGGTGCAGCCTAACCAGTGTGGTGTACAGGGGCAGAATGACCTCCCTGCTCCTGCTGGCCACACTGTTCCTGATGCAGGCCAGGATGCCATTGGCCCTCCTGGCTGCCTGGGCACACTGCAGGCTCATGTTCAGCCTAGGACCCTAGGTCCCTCTCTGCCTGGCCACTCTCCAGCCACTCTGACCCCAGCCTGGCTGGAGCCTGGTCTGATGTCTCAGGCCAAGGTCTAAGCACCTCTGAAGTTTGGGCTGTCTTCAGCAGAAGGCAGTCTCTGCTGCAGATGGAGAGAAACAGGATGGTTGTGGGGAACAGGCATAGCACAGTGGGGAAGCCTGGTTTACTCCAGATGGTTACGGCTTGAACTGTGTGCAGAGCAGCACCCGTGCGATGGAAGGCATGGTTTGTTCAAGTCTGCAAGAGGGCTTTTTGTCAGTTCCTCTGACTGAAACCTAGCAGCTCGATGTTTAGATGGTAGGTAGCATGGACAGTGACAGCTAATGCCAAGGGAAGTATCATGAGAGCAAGGGCTGCTGGCTTTTAGGGGAGGTTTAGGCTGGTTGTTAGGAAGAAGTTCTATACAGAGAGAGTGATTGCCCATTGGAATGGGCTGCCCGTGGAGGTGGTGGAGTCACCATCATTGGAGGTGTTCAGGAGGAGACTTGATGGGGTGCTTGGTGCCATGGTTCAGTTGTTTAGGTGGGTTGGATTGGTTGATGGGTTGGACGCGATGATCTTGAAGGTCTCTTCCAACCTGGTTTATTGTATTGTATTGTATTGTATTTTAGATAGAAATGTTGAACAATGTGGTGAGCTCAAAGCCTGACTTGAAATAGGGAATTAATTACTTCTGGGGAGGTGGCAGTGGGATGTGTAGGTACAGAAAAGTTAAAGCAAGAGTTGGGAAATGAAACAGCATTCAAGGTTTGTCCAGACCATATGCTTTAGGTTACAACACTAGCTCCCACAAATCTCTCTCTAGGAGCTATGGGGTGTATCCCAGGGCTCAGGATGAGAGCATGACAGCTCTCCATGTGGTCCTCCAGCAGTCACTGTGTTATCACAACTCATTCTTTGTAAGCCAGGCAGAAAGGATTCATCCTCTTTCCAGAGAGATCAAGCCTGAAATGTAAAAATAGTCCGATTTGAACTGGAGCTTAAACCTAAAGTGATTACATGACTTCTGTTAAAGCAAAAAGCAAACAAACCAACCCTGTTTTCCTCCAGTGATTATGTAACTCAGAAATCAGATGAATGGGCACTTCCCAAAGCTGTGGCAAGAGGAAAGCACCTGCACAGCCTGAACCCAGTGGCTGCTTGCAATGGGGAATGCTGATCCAGAGGATGCTGAGCCTTGGAAGCGTGGCTCTCGCCCAGTGTGGACATTGCAGTCTGCTGCTCCTGCTTTGCAAAAGGCTGTGTACCTTTTCCCACCTGGGTTAGATGGCCTCATATCCTCTCCCTCAGTGTGGCATTTCTTATTGCATCCCTGTCTCTGTGCTTCAGGGTGTACAGCTGCTCTGTTGGATACTTGGGCTTTGGAGGATCACCAGCCAACTGTTTTTGCTGGTGTCTGGGCAGCAGCAGCACAGGTGGCAGGGAAATTGTAACTGTGTACTGGGGGAGGTATGAACAGCAGAAGAGGTCACATTCCCACATCCTGTCTACATGCACAGTGCAACACAAATAGTCCTGAAGATCTGTGGGGACAGTTGATCTGATGGTACACCAGGATTTCACTGCAAAAACTTCAATGAGAACTTGTGCAGATCAGTGACTGCTGGGGTGCTGCTGTGGAGAATTCCCATAGTACTGGGAAGTTTACTTAAGTGAAGCTTACTTAGCCCAAATGATGGTTTTCCTGAACCAACAGCAGTTGAGAGATGGCTGCCTGCTGTGACTGATGATTTGGGTGATTCCTCAGGTGCCTTTGTTCTCATTGCAGGTCATCAGTCAGTCTGTCAGCTGGAAGTTCCTGCTGAATCTGCTACATGATTGGGTTTTTTTGGAATGCTGAGGATGAAAGATCTGATCTTTCATCTTTCTGATACATGGCTTGAGGACTTGGAATTTTTCCTGGCCTGGAATCCTGCTGGAAAGATGGCTTGTGCAAGGTCATCATACAGTGGCAGATTTGAGTGCAAATCTGGTAGGCTGAACATGAGCCTGCAGTGTGCCTAGGCGGCCAGGAGGGCCAATGGCATCCTGGCCTGCATCAGGAACAGTGTGGCCAGCAGGAGCAGGGAGGTCATTCTGCCCCTGTACACTGCACTGGTTAGGCCACACCTTGAGTCCTGTGTCCAGTTCTGGGCCCCTCAGTTTAGGAAGGACGTTGACTTGCTGGAACGTGTCCAGAGAAGGGCAACAAAGTTGGTGAGGGGTTTGGAACACAAACCCTATGAGGAGAGGCTGAGGGAGCTGGGGTTGCTTAGCCTGGAGAAGAGGAGGCTCAGAGGAGACCTTATTGTTCTCTACAACTCCCTGAAGGGAGGTTGTAGCCAGCTGGGGGTTGGTCTCTTCTCCCAGGCAACCAGCACCAGAACAAGAGGACACAGTCTCAAGCTGTGCCAGGGGAGGTTTAGGTTGGAGGTTAAGAAGAAGTTCTACAGAAAGAGAGTGATTGCCCATTGGAATGTGCTGCCCAGGGAAGTGGTGTAGTCACCATCATTAGAGGTGTTTAGGAGGAGACTTGATAGGGTGCTTGGTGCCATGGTTTAGTTGATTAGATGGTGTTGGATAATAGGTTGGATGTGATGATCTCAAAGGTCTCTTCCAACCTGGTCTGGTCTATTCCATTCCATTCCATTCCATTCCATTCCATTCCATTCCATTCCATTCCATTCCATTCCATTCCATTCCATTCCATTCCATTCCAGGGTTCTCCTGAACATAGGCTAGGGGTCTAGCAAGTCCCTGGCCCTGACATGGTAAGGTACTGACAGCTTCCTTTGCCTGCTGCTCTAGTAATAAAGTGTTGACAAAACACAGTCTTTTAAAGACTGGTCTGGGCAAGTTAGGCTTGTAGGGGGTAATGGATACATTTGGAGTGTGTAGGTAATACTTGGAGGTGTCATCTCACTAGTTGTTGGATGAGGAGAATCCCTTGCCCATATTGCTGAACAGATGAGGGTTACACACAGGAGTAGTTGTAACCTGGAGTGTGGGGTTTAACCTAGAATCATGGAATCACAGAATCAGTAAGGTTGGGAAAGGCAGCTAGCATCACCAAGTCCAGCCAGCAGCCCAACACCACCATGCTAGCTAAACCACATCTCCATGAGCCTCTAGCAAGGACTGAGCTCAAAGGCCAGGTTCAAAATATGTGTGTGGGAATCAGGGCAACATCCTCAGAAATGCTGAGGATAAAAATGTCTTGACAATTCTCTTGTGGGGGGGAGGTAAGGAGCACTGGGCTCTCCTTAGCAGGCCACTGGGCCTGAGGCAGTGAAATAGGAAGCGCAGTAGTCCAACTACTCACGGCGGAGACGGTAAGAGCTCTTTGCCTTGTGCGGCTGTCCCTTTATAAGGTCTCTCTTGCATTTGAGGCTCTTGGATTCATACCCTCAAGCTGTTTGCTTTGCACAGAGGTTATCAATATTTCACACCTAAGCAAGGGGTATGACTGCTCTCTGCCCAGGGGGAGTTCACAGGCACAAATGGGTAGCAGCAAGAGGCTTGCACTCTTTTACATGAGAGCGCTGAGCGTTCTGCCTCCAGCAAAACGACCAGTGCCTGATACTGCTCAGGAAGCCCCTCCCTGCCCCACAAGCCCTATTTGCTTGCATGTCACAGGGTAAACACAGGAGAGGAAAGCTTGCTTCACCTGCCTTGGAGAGGGTTTTGAAGCAGCCTAAGATACGCAACAGCAAATTACTATGGAAGCTCCTCTGCATGTTTGTGAGCGTGCGTACGTGTGTGTTGATTCCTACATGTCTCATCACCAACCCTCCCAGCTGGTTGCTGCCCCAGTTTGTTGCTGAAGCTGGATGACTCTTCTGAGGCCAGAGTGGGATGAAGGTGGAAATAATTTTATCTGGAGAAGGTCCTTTACTAAACTAAATACAGCACTTCTGCACACCTTTCCCAGGACAAATCTCTTTGGTCTCCTGTGAGGGTTTACCACTGACCGAGCAGACGATAGTTCCAGACAAGATCTGCTGGCATATTCTGGCTTGTGCTCTGTTTTGCCTCACCCTTTATCTCCTCTCACATCAACTGTCTTCTTTCTTCCCCTGCCATTAGGCTATTATCTGATAGGATAGGATAGGATAGGATAGGATAGGATAGGATAGGATAGGATAGGATAGGATAGGATGGAATGGAATAGAATGGAATGGAATGGAATGGAATGGAATGGAATGGAATGGAATGGAATGGAATGGAATGGAATGGGATGGGATGGGATGGGATGGGATGGGATGGGATCATAGAATCATAGAATCATAGAATCAGTCAGGGTTGGAAGGGACCACAAGGATCATCTATTTCCAACCCCCTGCCATGGGCAGGGACACCCTACACTAGATCACGCTGGCCAGAGCCTCGTCCAGCCTGGTCTTAAACACCTCCAGGGACTGGGCCTCAACCACCTCCCTGGACAACCCATTCCAGGGCTTCACCACTCTCATGGTAAAGAACTTCTTCCTCACATCCAGCCTGAATCTCCCCATTTCCAGCTTCATTCCATTCCCCCTAGTCCTATCACTACCTGAGATCCTGAGAAGTCCCTCCCCAGCCTTCCTGTAGGCCCCCTTCAGATACTGGAAAGCCACAATGGGATGGGATGGGATGGGATGGGATGGGATGGGATGGGATGGGATGGGATGGGATGGGATGGGATGGGATAGAATAGAATAGAATAGAATAGAATAGAATAGAATAGAATAGAATAGAATAGAATAGAATAGAATGGAATAGAATGGAATAGAATAGAATAGAATAGAATGGAATAGAATGGAATAGAATGGAATAGAATAGAATAGAATAGAATAGAATAGAATAGAATAGAATAGAATAGAATAGAATAGAATAGAATAGAATAGAATAGAATAGAATAGAATAGAATAGAATAAACCAGGCTGGAAAAGACCTTCCAGATCATCAAGTCCAACCTATCACCCAACACCATCTAATCAACTAAACCATGGTACCAAGTGCCTCATCCAGTCTCCTATTAGACACCTCCAGGGACGGTGACTCCACCACCTCCCTGGGCAGCACATTCCAATGGACAATCTCTCATTCTGGGAAGAACTTCTTCCTAATGATGTCCTCTCTCCTAGTGCTGCTGCCATCTTTATGACACCATCAGCTTCCAGGCTCACAGAATTTCATCAATACCTACAAATCTCAGTTTCTGTTAATTTCCCCTCTTCTTTTTCAAGTATACCTCAGAGACAGAGGTGGGTGTTTGAGGATGGGGGTTGGGGGGATAGTGGGAGGGAGGAGGCTCCCGAATTTGCAGCAGGTTTTCTGCAGAGAGCTGCCAAAAGCATTTCTGATGGTTGGTTTTGGAGGGGCAAGCAGATCATTTAGTCAAGAGAGGGACTACCTAAAGCCAAAAATGTAACTGGTGGTGTAGTTAACTCCTTAATCACTGAGTAATAAGATCCAGCAAATGTGTGAATACCACAGCTCTTAACTGCCTCCAACGTATTTCTGAAGTGTGAAGAGCCCTGTTGTCTCATGCTCAGCTGCTACATCCTCCTAACAGCTCCTCTGCTTCAGATTCTTCTTGTCAAGTCATTGATAGTCACAGTGGGGAGGAATGTAGGAATAAGCTGAATTAAAGAGCGTGTCATATAAAAGCAGTTAACACAGGGAGCACATCCCTGACTGTGTGATCCACATTGTGTTCTAAAAGCTTGCACATGGGTGGCATGGCCAGGCATTGGAGTGGGCTGCCCAGGGTGGTGGTAGAGTCACCAGCCCTTGAGGTGTTCAGAAAATGTGTAGACATGGCAATTTGAGACATGGCTTAGAATCACAGAATCATAGAAACATAGAATCAATAAGGTTGGAAAAGATCTCAGAGATCATCAAGTCCAACCTCTCACCCAGCACCTCATGACTAATTAAACCATGGCTTCAAGTGAGGAAGAAGTTCTTCACTGTGAGAGTGGTGAAGCCCTGGAATGGGTTATCCAGGGAGGTGGTTGAGGCCCCGTCCCTGGAGGTGTTTAAGCCCAGGCTGGATGAGGCTGTGGCCAGCCTGATCTAGTGTGAGGTGTCCCTGCCCATGTCAGGGGGGTTGGGACTAGCTGATCTTTGTGGTCCCTTCCAACCCTGACTGATTCTATGATTCTAAGTGCCACATCCAATCCCCTCTTGAACACCTCCAGGGAGGGTGACTCCACCACCTCCCTGGGCAGCACATTCCAAGGGCCAATAACTCTTTCTGTGAAGAACTTTCTCCTCACCTCCAGCCTAAACTTCCCCTGGCACAGCTTGAGACTGTGACCTCTGTTTAGTGGGCATGGTGATGTTGGGTTAATGGCTGGACTTGATCTTGGAGGTCTTTTCCAGCTTTAATGATTCTATGAGTCTGTATCAGCTTGCATACCAGTGAGTTGCATGCAGCATGTCAGTTGCTGGGTCTGCCCAGTTCAGTTTGGTACCTCTAAGCCATAAGACTGGTGAAGCATTGAAGCTCTCTGAGGAGGGGAGGGAAGCTGCCTGTGAAGAGCAGCTGGTGAAATAGAGAATTAATCCTGCTTCCAGTAAACCTATCTGTGAGGAGGGCTGTGTTTCTCCAAAGCAAGGCAGTGCCAGCAAACCAAGGCTCTCAGTCTAGGCACTACAATTACTTGTTCTTGGAGGTATTTAAAAAAATCCTGCATTATTGACCATGATATCCTTAGATCCATAGGTATCAGTTTCTCCAGACAGCTTGATTGCTCCAGCAATCTGGATGGATTGAATTTATTGCCACATGAGCAAATGCTGGCCTTTATTTTTTTTCCCCCTGAATAGCTCTACCTAATTGTATGCCTTCTTTCATCAAATGCATCTCTCACTCTCTGTATCTCAGAGGTGCACTGCACAAGTGACACTTTGATTGGGCTGTTACAGATGGCTAGCAGACCTCACAGAATCACAGAATCACCAAGGTTGGAAGAGACCTCAAAGATCATCAAGTCCAAGCTGTCACCCAACACCTCAGGACTAGACCATGGCACCAAGTGCCACGTCCAATCCCCGCTTGAACACCTCCAGGGATGGTGACTCCACCACCTCCCTGGGCAGCACATTCCAGCGGCTAACAACTCTCTCTGGGAAGAACTTTCTCCTCATCTCGAGCCTGAACTTCCGCTCATGCATCTTGAGACTGTGTCCTCTTGCTCTGGTGCTGGTTGCTTGAGAGAAGAGACCAATTCCCTCCTGGCTACAACCGCCCTTGTAGTTGTAGAGAGCAATGAGGTCTCCCCTGAGCCTCCTCTTCTGCAGGCTAAACAACCCCAGCTCCCTCAGCCTCTCCTCACAGGGCTGTGCTCAAGGCCTCTCCTTGAAAGGTGAAGCACTGAAGACTGAACTCCCCAAGGATCCTGACTTCGGGGATTCAGCCCACCAAGCCGATCCCTTCACCTGCTTGCCCAAATGTGTCAAGTCTGGTCAGCCTCATCACCTCTGTAGTTAAATCAACTAGCACACTGTGCTACCATCCTGCCTGTGCCATGTGCCTTGCTCATCACAGTGCTGTGGCACGCTGTGAGAGATGCACCCAGGGTAGGCCTCTGACCCACTCTTGTGCGTTTTTGCAGGACAAGTGCTTCGTCTACTCAGGCAGCGGATGGATCTCTGTGTTTTTTCTAGGACATCACTGGTCTCATAAAAGACTAAGTGGCTCAGTTCAGTGGTGCAGAAAAATGGAGTCTATATTTTCTGACTAGAGGCTGTTGCTTTGCTTTTGTTTTGTTTCACTCCTCCCCTGTGTCTGCTCCAGTCTCCCAACTCCTCCTGCTCCAGTCGTGCACAACCAGGGGCTCTTCTTACCCTTGGTCCTGCATTTCTCCCTCTCCCTACTCCTCACTGAGCTTACATGCAGACCTGACAGTTGCATGGTCATGGGACGTTGCTCAGTGTCTGGAGCAGGATGCTTGAGGACAGTGGTTCCTTTTCCAACTGCCCCTGTTTTAGAAGCTTGACCATCTCCCAGATTTCATCACATTCCTGGGCTAGCCGTGCCTCCTTCCCTGTGTGAGCCCTGGACAGCTTTTTCCTCCTGGGTCCAGGAATGCTATGCAGATACCCAACCTCTGAGTCAGCACACACCTGGCAGAGCTTGTGAACCCAAGTTTCACCTAATCTGTGATGTGGCACGTGTCTTACTCAGAGCTTGTGCACCCAAGTTTCACCTTATATGTGATATGGCACCAGTCTTACCCTTTGGGAGCCCTGCCCCAGGAGTAAGGGTGATTCTTCAGGGCCAGGGCCTAAGAACAGCCCCTGCAGCAAGTCCAGGTTGTGTGACCCATAAGTGCTCTATGAAGAGAGGTTGAGGGAGCTGGAGTTGCTTAGCCTGGAGAAGAGGAGGTTCAGGGCAGACCTTATTGCCCTCTACAACTACCTGAAGGCAGGTTGTAGCCAGGTGGGGCTTGGTCTCTTCTTCCAGGCAACCAGCACCACAACAAGAGGACAGAGTCTTAAGCTGCGCCAGGGGAGGTTCAGGCTGGATGTTCGGAAGAAATTCTACAGAGAGAGAGTGATTGCCCATTGGAATGTGCTGCCCAGGGAGGTGGTGGAGTCACCATCATTGGAGGTGTTTAGGAAGAGACTAGATGAGGTGCTTGGTTGCATGGTTTAGTTGATTAGATGGTGTTGGGTGATAGGTTGGACTCGATGATCTGGAAGGTCTTTTCCAACCTGGTATATTGTGTTCTGTTCTGTTCTGTTCTGTTCTATTCTATTCTATTCTATTCTATTCTATTCTATTCTATTCTATTCTATTCTATTCTATTCTCAGCAGGTAATGTGTGAGAGGGATGTCTACCACCACTGATGGAAGGCTCCTGTTGTGCTTAGTCTCTCTTACATATTCTAGCTGAGCTTATGTTTGTGGTGTCTTTTGACATGTTTTGGGAAGGGCAGAAGGAAATTTGTTTGCTTTGGTGGTGGTCTCTCTCAGTCCTTCCTTCTGCTCAGGGCAGGGGTGAAGTCCATGTATTTTTATCTCCACTTGGGTCCTGAATTCCATGTCTTTATTTGGCTCACTGTCTTCATCTTTCTGCCAGGATGCCTCTGGCTGTACCTGCTTATATGCAGCCCTTAGGCATGCAGGCAGAGATTCTTGTATGGGTGGTGGCCACCCCCTCCTTCTCCACCTGTTAGGAAGATTTGGGGATGGGCTAGGCATAAGGACTCAGGCAGCCGTTGTGCCTGGTAGATAGAGTTAATCCCTGGAGTCTTGAGCTGTCTCCTGTTTTGAAGGTCTGCCTGGTTTCCTGCTTCCAGCCTCTGCCCCGGCAGGATAGGGTTACCGAAAACACAGGGGGTGGGAGCCACGACGGGAGCATGGCTATTCTGAGGAGCCGTGTTCAGTTACTGCTCCAAAGCCATGGAATGCCAGAGATGCTTGAGTACTGCTGTGTGGTACTGGGGCAGGGAGCAGGAGGGGATGGCCCAGGATCTGCAGGGCTGTGTGAGCAATTGTTTTTTCACCTAGCTGATGTCAGAGATAAAATGTGTCAGTTCAAGACCAGGAAGTGCTGGCCCTGAAAGAGCACAGAGATGCTTCTCTATTAACCTTAATTCATCCTTCCTCCCAAGCCTCTTGCTGCTGTGCCTCCTTGGCAGTGAGGGAGATTGTACAGATAGAGGTTTTTTTTTGTGTGGATAGCCATGGTGAAGTGCCTTGTCTGAGGAGATGTGGGAGGGCTGTGGCTCAGGAGTGACAACAGCCTTGGTCACAGATGGCCTGGCAGATGTGTAAATTATCTTCTAGGTGGTAATCTGTGCGTAGAGGTTACTTGTAGGTACTCAGTTATCTTGTAGGTATCTCTACAGATAATGAGCAGGCATCATTCACATGCAAAGTGCTGTACAACACACTTTCTAAGCCCCTGAGATACAGGGCAGTTTGGAAACAGGGACAAGAGACAGAACATAAGGCAGGGTTGTAATGAGTAAATGTGCTCAGCTTGGGCTTGCTCTGATTTCTCTATGCTGGCAGCATTTGGGTGAATGAGAACAAATGCTGGACATACACATAGAATCATAGAATCATAGAATCAACAAGGTTGGAAAAGACCTCAAAGATCATCAAGTCCAATCTGTCACCCAAGACCTCAGGACTAGACCATGGCACCAAATGCCACGTCCAATCCCCGCTTGAACACCTCCAGGGATGGTGACTCCACCACCTCCCTGGGCAGCACATGGCTAACAACTCTCTCTGTGAAGAACTTCCTTCTCACCTCCAGCCTAAACTTCCCCTGGTGCAGCTTGAGACTGTGTCCTCTTGTTCTGGTGCTGGTTGCCTGGGTGAAGAGACCAACCCCCTCGTTGCTACAACCTCCCTTCAGGTAGTTGTAGAGAGCAATAAGGTCTCCCCTGAGCCTCCTCTTCTCCAGGCTAATCAACCCCAGCTCCCTCAGCCTCTCCTCACAGGGCTGTGCTCGAGGCCTCTCCCCAGCCTTGTTGCCCTTCTCTGGACACGTTCAAGAGTCTCAATGTCCTTCTTAAATTGAGAGGCCCAGAACTGGACACAGTCCTCAAGGTGTGGCCTAACCAGTGCTGAGTACAGGAGCACAATAACTTCCCTGCTCCTACTGGTCACACTATTTGGCTAACATCACTGGCTAACATCACTGTGCAGTGTGTAGACATGCCTAGAAGAGGCTTGCTTGCACTGATTTGCATCTGTACCTACCTGATAGTTACCTCTCCTTTACAGACCTTTAAAGAAAATGCTATTTTTGCCTGCTGAGACAAAGAAAAGCTCATTCAGGAACTTGGCTGGCTGCAGGTTCCTGTCCTACATCCCCAGCAGTTCTGCAGCACTGTCTTCTTTCACTGATATCCCCATGATCAAGCACTGCAGCATTTGCAGAGTCACAGAATCATAGAATGGTAGGGGGTGGAAGGGACCTCTGGAGATCACCTAGGCCATTCCCTCTGCTAATGCAGGTTCACCCAGGGCAGGTTGCACAGGAACATGTCCAGGAAGGTTTTGAAACTCACCAGAGAGGGAGACTCCACAACCTCTCTGGGCAGCCTGGTCCAGTGCTCTGCCAAACTCAAGGGAAAGAAGTTTCTCCTTAGGTTCAAGTCAAATCTCCTGTGTTCAAGTTTGTACCTGTTGCCCCTTGTCCTATCACTAGGCACCACTGAGAAAGCCCAGCTCTCTCCTCATGACCTCCACCCTTTAAGTATTTATGTGTACTGATTAGGTCCTCTCACAGTCTTCTCTTTTCAAAGTCCACATTTGCAGCCCAGAAAGCCAATCACATCCTGGGCTGCATCAAGAGAAGCAGAGCCAGAAATTCAAGGGAGGTGATTCTCCCATTCTACTCTGCTCTGGTGAGACCCCACCAGGAGTACTGTGTCCAGTTCTGGAGCCCCTGTTACAGGAAGGATCTGGATGTGCTGAAAAGTGTCCAGAGAAGGGCCATGAGAATGATCAGAGGGCTGGAGCACCTCTTCTATGAGTACAGACTGAGGGAGTTGGGAGTCTGGAGAAGAGAAGGCTCCAAGGAGACCTAATTGTGGCCTTCCAGTATTTTAAGGGGGCCTACAGGAAAGCTGGGGAGGGACTTTTAGGGTGCCAGGGAGTGACAGGACTGGGAGAATGGAACAAAAGCTAGAAATGGGGAGATTCAGATTGGATGTTAGGAAGAAGTTCTTCCCCATGAGGGTGGTGAGACACCAACACAGGTTGCCCAGGGAGGTGGTAGAAGCCTCATCCCTGGAGGTTTTTAAGGCCAGGCTGGATGTGGCTCTGAGCAACCTGATCTAGTGTGAGGTGTCCCTGCCCATGGCAGGGCGGTTGGAACTAGATGGTCCTTGAGGTCCCTTCCAACCCTGACAATTCTATGCTTCTATGATCTTCAGACATCTTGTGCCAGAGCTTTCCAGCCCCAGCCCCATACTGGTAACATTCATCTTGTTCCTATATCTCTTGTGAACTTTGGAAATACCCTTTACTTTCTCTTCTTCTTCTTTTATACTTGAGCAGGTACTGGCCTGGCAAGTACTTGGCACTGGGATCTATGTGTGGTGATTGAGTGCCTGGCAAGTGAAACTGGGCAGCTATCTGCTGAGTTGTTGCCACAGTTTATCACAACATAAATTTACTCATCCCTTCAAATGACACAAAATTTACAGGAGCCTCAATCTTGGAGATGTCTACTGTTTGCTTAAATTTTCTGGCCAGCAGGTCTGAAGACTGTGTGGGTGGTCAAATACTGATGTACACCCACAGAAACTCGCAGTGGGATCTCAATAAATGACATAAGTGTTGTGCATAGAGACAGCAATCATAGTTCTTTGGATTAAAAGCAAGTTCATCTCTCTAATTTTGTTACAAATCAAGTTGTGTCATTTTCCCATTTGAATTATTGGCCCAAACTCTCCTGGCATTTTCTGAGTTCCTCTGTGGTGGATATTTAGTGGCTAGCTAAGCTGGGACCAGAGTCATAGAATCATGACAGGTTGGACTTGATGATCTTGAAGGTCTTTTCCAACCTGGTTAAATCCTCTTTTCTCTCTTCTCTTCTCTTCTCTTCTCTTCTCTTCTCTTCTCTTCTCTTCTCTTCTCTTCTCTTCTCTTCTCTTCTCTTCTCTTCTCTTCTCTTCTCTTCTCTTCTCTTCTCTTCTCTTCTCTTCTCTTCTCTTCTCTTCTCTTCTCTTCTCTTCTCTTCTCTTCTCTTCTCTTCTCTTCTCTTTCTCTTCTCTTCTCTTCTCTTCTCTTCTCTTCTCTTCTTTCTTCTCTTCCCTTCTTTCTTCTCTTCCCTTCTTTCTTCTCTTCCCTTCCCTTCCTTCTTCCTTCCCTTCCCTTCTTTCTTCCCTTCCCTTCTTTCTTCTCTTCCCTTCTTTCTTCTCTTCCCTTCTTTCTTCTCTTCCTTCTTCTTTCTTCTCTTCCCTTCTTTCTTCTCTTCTCTATCTACTCAGCACTGGTTAGGCCACACCTTGAGTCCTGTGTCCAGTTCTGAGCCCCTCAGTGTAGGAAAGATATTGAGTTGCTGGAACATGTCCAGAGAAGTGCAACAAAGCTGGGGAAGGGTTTCGAGCACAGCCCTGTGAGGAGAGGCTGAGGGAGCTGGGGTTGCTTAGCCTGGAGAGGAGGAGGCTCAGGGGAGACCTCATTGCTCTCTACAACTACCTGAAGGGAGGTTGTAGCCACGTGGAGGTTGGTCTCTTCTCCAGGCAACCAGCAACAGAACAAGAGGACACAGTTTCAAGCTGTGCCAGGGGAGGTTTAGGCTGGACGTTAGAAAGAAATTCTTCCCAGAAAGAGAGATTGCCCATTGGAATGAGCTGCCTGGGGAGGTGGTGGAGTCACCATCACTGGAGGTGTTCAGGAGGAGACTTGATGGGGTGCTTGGTGCCATGGTCTAGTTGATTAGGTGGGTTGGATTGGTTGATAGGTTGGATGTGATCTTGAAGGTCTCTTCCAACCTGGTCTGGTGTATTCTATTCTATTCTATTCTATTCTATTCTATTCTATTCTATTCTATTCTATTCTATTCTATTCTATTCTATTCTATTCTATTCTATTCTATCCCATTCTATTCTAGTCTAGTCTAATCTAGTCTAGTCTAGTCTAGTCTGGTCTATGAGTCTATAATCAGTGGGCTGGCCCCTTACCCGTTTCCCAGGCACATACCCTGTGTGTGGATCCTCTGGAATCTATGGCAAGATATCTGTGCCTGCTTGTCTTTGTTCCCTGCTTGGCACTGCATGTGAGATTCTTGCTTGGGAGGGCTGTAGGAGCACTGCATAGGAAAGCACAGCACTGTGTCATGAATAAAAGGGTATTTACAAAACAACAGGGTTTGTTATAGCTACATGCAGGCTTTATAGCAGACAGTGATGCCAGCATTCCTAAGAACCAACAAGCAGAAAGACTATTCAGAGGCAGAGGCAGCTGATTAATTTATTCACTGGCAATAATTCTTATGGACAAGCAGTCTGGAAAATAGTATTTAGGAAATAAAATCAATAGTCCTTTTAAAGAACTTGAGAGAGCTATTAGGGAAGGGAAGGGAAGTTGCTTGATACTTTTCATTATGTGATGCTTGATAAAGCACAGAGGAATCATATTCTCTCAGGCTGAGCATTTTTGCATATATTGCTACAGCAACCAGCTCTAGTCCCTGCTGTCTTGCAGCTATTGCTGATTGTGCTGCTTCAGCTGATAGGTTCAGCTCCTACTACATCTTTGCCTGCAGTCTGTCAAAGTTTCTTATCTTTTTTCCCCTCAGATTTTCACCTATAACTTTCTGTCTGTACCCTGACTACAAGCTTTTTTTTTCTTTCCCTGCAGGATGCTCCTCTGCTGTGCACCCTGTTATGTCAAACTTCTGCCCTAGTTTCCACGCTGCCCTAGATTTAAAACCTTTCCTACTTTAGCCCCTCATTCATGCTTTTGCCTTCAAATGCTCTTTCCCCCAAGCCCCTCACCCCCCCACCTGTCTGCCCAAATACAGGATAGGATAGGATAGGATAGGATAGGATAGGATAGGATAGGATAGGATGGGATGGGATGGGATGGGATGGAATGGAATGGAATGGAATGGAATAGAATAGAATAGAATAGAATAGAATAGAATAGAATAGAATAGAATAGAATAGAATAGAATAGAATAGGACAAGGTTGGAAGAGACCGTCAAGACCATCGAGTCCAACCTATCATCCAGCACCACCTATTTAACTAGACCATGGCACCAAGCACCCCATCCAGTCTCTTCCTAAACACCTCCAGTAATGGTGACCCCACCACCTCCCTGGGCAGCACATTCCAGTGGCCAATCTCTCTTTCTGGGAAGAATTTCTTCCTAACATCCAGCCTAAACCTTCCCTGGCACAGCTTGAGACTGTGTCCTCTTGTTCTGGTGTTGGTTGCCTGGGAGAAGAGACCAACCCCTACCTGGCTACAACCTCCTTTCAGGTAGTTGTAGAGTGCAATAAGGTCTCCCCTGAGCCTCCTCTTCTCCAGGCTAACCCCAGCTCCCTCAGCCTCTCCTCATAGGGCTGTGCTCCAAACCCCTCCCCAGCTTTGTTGCCCTTAATACCGTTTATTACAGCCTCAGTCAGCAGTTCTACCTTTAGATATCTTCATTTACAGTTTCTTCTGTTCATGATGGGTTTCCTTTAGAGTCTTGATAGAACTGTTTCCTTACAGTCCTTTTTTCCAGGTTTCTCCTATGGTTTCTACGTCAACTTGTGCTCCATTTTAGTTTAAGACCTCTTTGGAACCACCTTTTGCTCTTAACATTACTAGAGACTGTGACTCCCTGGGGTCTCTAAATGCTGCTGTAGTACAAATACAGAGTCACAGACTCACAGAATCACCAAGGTTGGAAGAGACCTCAAAGGTCATCAAGTCCAACCCGTCACCACCAGACCTCAGAACTAAATTCATAATCAGAAGGGCAACAACATCTTGGTCTGTGGAATACTGTGGAATAGTGTGGCCAGCAGAAGCAGGGAAGTGATTGTGCCTTTGCACATGGCACTGGTGAGACAACACCTTGAGTACTGGGTTCAGTTTTGGGCCCTTCACCACAAGAAAGATATTGAGCTACTGGAGTGTGTCCAGAGAAGGGCGACAAAGCTGGGGAAAGGTCTGCAGAACAGGTCTTGTAAAGAGTGGCTGAGGGAACTGGGATTGTTTAGTCTGGAGAAGAGGAGGCTCAGGGGAGACCTTCTTGCTCTCTACAACTACCTGAAAGGAGGTTGCAGAGGTGGGGGTTGGTCTCTTCTCCCTAGTATCAGGTGAGATAGGATAAGAGGAAATGTTCTGAAACTGTGCAAAAGGAGATTTATATTGGAAATTAGGAAAAATTTCTTTACTGGAAGAGTGATCAAGACCGAGCAGGCTTCCCAGGGAAGTGGTGGAGTCCCCATCCCTGGAGGTGTTGAAAAAATGTGTGGACGTGGCACTCCAGGACACGGTTTAATTGCCATGATGGTGTTAGGTCAATGGCTGGACTTGACGATCTTAGAGGTTTTTTTCCAATCACAACAAGAGGACACAGTCTCAAGCTACACCAGGGGAGGTTTAGGCTGGATGTTAGGAAGAAGTTCTGCACAGAAAGAGAGACTGGCCATTGGAATGTGATGCCCAGGGAAGTGGTGGAGTCACCATCCCTGGAGGTGTTTAGGAAGAGACTGGATGGAGTGCTTGGTGCCATGGTTTAGTTGATTCGATGGTGTTGGGTGACAGGTTGGACTCGATAATCTCAAAGGTCTATTCCAACCTGGTTAATTCAGTTCAGTTCAGTTCAGTTCAATTCAATTCAATTCAATTCAATTCAATTCAATTCAATTCAATTCAATTCAATTCAATTCAATTCAATTCAATTATGTTCTGTTCTGTTCTGTTCCGTTCCGTTCCGTTCCACTCCACTCCACTCCACTCCACTCCACTCCACTCCACTCCACTTCTATTCCATTCCATTCCATTCCATTCCATTCCATTCTATTCTATTCTATTCTATTCTATTCTATTCTATTCTATTCTATTCTATTCTGTTCTGTTCTGTTCTGTTCCGTTCCGTTCCGTTCCATTCCATTCCGTTCCGTTCCATTCTGTTCGATTCAGTTCCACTCCATTCCATTCCATTCCATTCCATTCCATTCCATTCCATTCCATTCCATTCCATTCCATTCCATTCCATTCCATTCCGTTCGATTCAGTTCCATTCCATTCCATTCCATTCCATTCCATTCCATTCCATTCCATTCCATTCCATTCCATTCCATTCTGTTCGATTCAGTTCCATTCCATTCCATTCCATTCCATTCCATTCCATTCCATTCCATTCCACTCCATTCCAATTCTCTGATTCTATGATCTTGCTAGGACCCATTTCTGATATCCCAACCTAGCAATTTCCTTGCTCTCACTGTGTGGGTTTTTCCAATGATGCAACAGGGAAGCACATTGAAGTCACTTAGCAACCAGCAATGGTATTGGACAGCACAAAAGCAAACCAAACAAGCTTGGCTTTGTTTTGCCATTTTGCTTTTTAGAACCTCAAACTCAGCAGCTGTGCTCTCAGGAAGCCAATATGGAGTGGTTGCAGGGTTGCAGAGTGAAGATGCTGTGGTGGTTTACATGTTCACTTGTGTGTACACGTGCGTGCACATTGACTTGCCTGCTGACTATAGGAGGGACAGCAGAGTTCCTCGACTCTCATCTCTTGCACCTGATCTTCAGGAGGAGAGTTTGAACTCCACTTCGTGGGCACTCCACAACCAAGAGACATCACAGTATCACCAAGGTTGGAAGAGACCTCGAAGATCATCGAGTACAACCTGTCACCACAGACCCCATGACTAGACCATGGCACCAAGTGCCACGTCCAAGCCCCTCTTGAACACCTCCAGGGATGGTGACTCCACCACCTCCCAGGGCAACACATTCCAATGATGAATGACTCTCTCAGTGAAGAACTTTCTCCTCACCTCCAGCCTAAACTTCCCCTGGTGCATTTTGAGACTGTGTCCCCTTGTTCTGGTGCTGGTTGCTAGAGAGAAGAGGCCAACACCTTCCCAGCAACAATCACCTTTCAGGTAGTTGTAGAGAGCAATGAGGTCTCCCCTGAGCCTCCTCTTCTCCAGGCTAAGCAACCCCAGCTCCCTCAGCCTCTCCTCACAGGGCTGTGCTGAAGGCCTCTCCCCAGCCTTGTTGCCCTTCTCTGGACACATTCAAGTGTCTCAATGTCCTTCTTAAACTGAGTGGCCCAGAACTGGACACAGGACTCAAGGTGTGGTCTAACCAATGCAGAGTACAGGGGCACAATGACCTCCCTGCTGCTGCTGGCCACACTATTCCTAATGCAGGCCAGGATGCCATTGGCCTTCTTGGCCACCTGGGCACACTGCTGGCTCATGTTTAGGCAGCTGTCGATCAGCACCCCCAGGTCCCTCTCTGTTTGGCAGCTCTCCAGCCACTCCGACCCCAGCCTGTAGCTCTGCATGGGGTGGTTGTTTCCAAAGTGCAGAACCCGGCACTTGGACCAGTGGTGCAGAAGCAGGCAGTTCCTGTGCTGCAGAAGCAGGCAGTTCCTGTGCTGCAGAAGCAGGCAGCCTCTGGTACATCCCCAGCTGCGAAAAGTTCCTGCTGCCCTTTATTCCACAGCCAGCACTTCCAGCTTTGTCCCTGGCAAATTCTGCAATGCAGCTCTGAGTGATCAATGCAAAAGTCTTTGGCATAATGAAAAAAATAAACAAAAACCCAAGCCTAAAAGTGTGGGGACAGCACAAAACAAATTGAATTGCACAATAAAAGAGCAGAGGCAATCCTCCTGATTGCATTCTTCGCCTGCACATTTCTTTAATTAAGATTCGGCGTTTTCTAATTACAACGCAAGCCCCTGCAGAATTTCCCGGCTGCTGCCTGCGGGGGAGTAGGTAGCGGGCAGGGATCGCCGCAGTGGCCACCGGGCCACCGGGGAGGAGAGAGGGGGAGCCTGGACCTGGGGGCTAGGGGCTGCCCCCTTTCTCGGTGGCGATGCTGAGGGACGGCAGCGGGGACACCCTTCCCTAGGGGTGCCGATGGCCCTGGGCCGGAGATGGGGCGTGTGTGGGGGGGAGGTGGGGAGCACGCATCCAGCTTTTGAGGCAGTGCACTGCCCTCTAATGCTGCTCCCTGGTAGCGAAGCAGGGAAATCCTTTGGAGGATGCTGGCTGAATGGAATGAAGCTGGAGGTGGGGAGATTCAGGCTGGATGTGAGGAGGAAGTTCTTCAGCATGAGAGCGGTGAAGCCCTGGAATGGGTTGTCCAGGGTGGTGGTTAAGGCCCCATCCCTGGAGGTGTTTAAGAGCAGGCTGGATGAGGCTGTGGCCAGCCTGATCTAGTGTGAGGTGTCCCTGCCCATGGGGGAACTAGATGATCCTTGTGGTCCCTTCCAGCCCTGACTGATACTATGATACTATGACATGTCAAGTCATTGATAGTCACAGTGGGGAGGAATGTAGGAATAAGCTGAATTAAAGAGCATGTCATATGAAAGCAGTTAACACAGGTAGCACATCCCTGACTGTGTGATTCACATTGTGTTCTAAAAGCTTGCACATGGGTGGCATGGCCAGGCATTGGAGTGGGCTGCCCAGGGTGGTGGTAGAGTCACCAGCCCTTGAGGTGCTCAGAAAATGTGTAGACATGGCAATTTGAGACATGGCTTAGAATCACAGAATCATAGAAACATAGAATCAATAAGGTTGGAAAAGATCTCAGAGATCATCAAGTCCAACCTCTCACCCAGCACCTCATGACTAATTAAACCATGGCTTCAAGCGAGGAAGAAGTTCTTCACCGTGAGAGTGGTGAAGCCCTGGAATGGGTTGTCCAGGGAGGTGGTTGGGCCCCCATCCCTGGAGGTGTTTAAGAGCAGGCTGGATGAGGCTGTGGCCAGCCTGATCTAGTGTGAGGTGTCCCTGCCCATGTCAGGGGGGTTGGAACTAGCTGATCCTTGTGGTCCCTTCCAACCCTGACTGATACCATGTTACTACTATGAAGAGAAGCGCCGTGGGCTTGCGGGACAAAAGGCAGCAGGTCCAGCTGGTCACAAATGGTGTTCCCCAGGGCTCAATCCTATTTAGCATCTTCATCAATGACCTCGATGAGGGGCTCGAGTGTATCCTCAGTAAGTTCGCAGATGACACCAAGCTGGGTGGGGGTGTTGACCTGCTTAAGGCAAAGGAGGTTCTTCAGAGGGACCTGGACAGACTGTATGAAGGGCTGAGGACAACTGTATGGCATTCAACAAGGTCAAGTGCCAGGTCCTGCACTTCAGTCACAAAAAAAAAACCATAAAGAATTCAGGCTTGGGGAAGGGTGTCTGGAAAGTTGCTTGAAAGAGAGGGATCTGGGGATGCTGGTTGACATCTGACTGAACATGAGCCAGCAGTGTGCTCAGGTGACCAAGGTGGCCAACAGCATCCTGTCCTGTATCAGGAGTAGTGTGGCCAGCAGGACTAGGGAAGTGATTCTCCTCCTCTACTGGTGAGGCCATACCTTGAGTCCTGGGCTCAGTTTTGGGCCCCTCGCTACAAGAAGGACATTGAAATGCTGGAGCAAGCCCAGAGAAGGGCAGCAAGGTTGGCGAGGGAGCCTTGAACACAGGTCCTGTGAGGAGCTGCTGAGGGAGATGGGTTTATTCAGCCTGGAGAAGAGAAGGCTGAGGGAAGAACTCATCACTTTCTACAACTACCTGAAAGGAGGTTGGAGCAAGGTGGGGGGTTGGTCTCTTCTCCCAGGTAACAAGTGATAGGATGAGAGGAAATGGCCTGGACCAGAGGTGGCTTAGATTAGGTGTTAGGAAATTTCTTGTCCTTTTCATTCCTGATGGAGTAGTGGGGAAGCAGGGCCCCAGTTTGGAGGATGTCCTGAGGCCAGAGCTGATCCCAGCCCTGTGGTTTTGCATCTCCATCCCTTTGGTGTGCTTGCGGCTGCAGCTGAGGAGAGCTTTACAAGGGGCTGCTGTGATAACTTCTGTACCCAGATGACTTGTGCTTTTATTTTGGAAGAAAACCCCTCCTGAAGTGGCTTTAAATGAGCTTCAGACACGAAATATTGTCCCAGAGCTTTCTTTATAGCTGTGATCTGACTTGAACTGCTGCAGAGACAACACAGCCCTTTGTCAGCACTGCCCTTTTTGCTTTCCCTGTGCTTCAGAAAGGCATGTCCGAGCTGTGTTGCGTCAGAGATGTCCAAAATAACCACATCTTGCAGATCTGGCTCTGTGTGGGGTGTTCCATTGGTTGAGCCTGTCTCTGAAGAGAGCAACAAGATTTACTTGTTTAGCTTTCTAGAAGGAAGAACCAGAACAGGCTACCCAGGGGGCTGGTGGAGTCACCATCCCTGGAGGTGCTCAAAAGCCATGTAGGCACGGGGCTTTGGGACGTGGTTTAATGGACATTGTGGTGTTGGCAGTTGGACTTGATGATGGTAGAGGCCTTTTGCAACCTTAATGATTCTATGATTCCAATGAATGCCTGGGGGTGGATTAGCTTTTGCCTTCTTCACTAGGATGCCACTGGGGAGGAGGTTTGGGAGGTGCATGGAGGCTCTAGTGGCCCTGACTGTGGGATCACTATTTTTCTCATCATAGGGAAATCACTGCAGCACACAGTGCTGATGTTTTAGATACTAGCCTATGGAAGCCAGGTTGCAGCATGGTAGAGAGCCAGTGGCAGCCATGGTGTTAGTAGGCAGAAGCTGGAGTAAGGCCATAGAGATTAGGGGCTGATACAACTCATGTGTGGGCCCCAGTTCTGGGCCTCTCAATTCCAGCTCTGGGCCCCTCAATTTAAGAAGGACATTGAGAGTCTTGAATGTGTCCAGAGAAGGGCAATGAGGCTGGGGAGAGGTCTTAAGCACAAGCTCTCTGAGGAGAGGGTGAGGGAACTGGGGTTGTTTAGCCTGCAGAAGAGGAGGCTCAAGGGAGACCCTTATTGCTCTCTACAACTACCTGAAGGGACGTTGTATCCAGAAGGGGATTGGTCTCTTCTCCCAGGAAACCAGCACCAGAACAAGAGGACACAGTCTTAAGGTGCACCGGGGAAGTTTAGGCTTGAGGTGAGGAGAAAGTTCTTCACTGAGAGAGTTGTTAGCCATTGGAATGTGCTGCCCAGGGAGGTGGTGGAGTCACCATCCCTGGAGGTGTTCAAGAGGGGATTGGATGTGGCACTTGGCGCCATGGTTTAGTTAGTCATGAGGTGTTGGGTGACAGGTTGGACTTGATGATCTTTGAAGCCTCTTCCAACCTTATTGATTCTATGGTTCTATGATTCTACGACCTCTTTGTGGCCCAGGAAGGGGACTGATGTGGGGCAGAAAGCTTGTGCCTGGTAATGGAGTTCACTGTTTTCCTGACCCGAGGGCAATTGGGTAGAAAGCTTGGCTGGGAATGGCTCGTCACAAGACTGTCATCAGTTGGTTTAAGTCAATACCAATTACAAGGTTATTAATTAAAAAAATGTGACTGGTGTGAATAATGATTGTAACCCTTTACTTTCCAGGCAGTCACATTCCATATGTCTGGTTTGAATTTAGTGCTCTCTTTGAATAGAGTAGAGTAGAGTAGAGTAGAGTAGAATAGAATGGAGTAGAGTAGAATAGAGTAGAATAGAAATGGAATGGAATGGAATGGAATGGAATGGAATGGAATGGAATGGAATGGAATAGAATAGAATAGAATAGAATAGAATAGAATAGAATAGAATAGAATAGAATAGAATAGAATAGAATAGACCAGACCAGGTTGGAAGAGACCTTTGAGATCATTGAGTTCAACCTATCATCCAACACTACCTAATCAACTAAACCATGGTACCAAGCACCCCATCCAGTCTCCTCCTAAACGCCTCCAGTGATGGTGACTCCGTCACCTCCCTGGGCAGCACATTACAGTGGCCAATCTCTCTTTCTGAGAAGAACTTCTCCCTAACATCCAGTCTAAACTTCCCCTGGTGCAACTTGAGACTGTGTCCTCTTGTTCTGGTGCTGGTTGCCTGGGAGAAGAGACCAACCCCCACCTAGCCACAACCTCCCTTCAGGGAGTTGTAGAGAGCAAGAAGGTCTTCCTTGAGCCTCCTCTTCTTGTTCTTCCTCCTCCTCTTTGCTTGCTCTCTGTATCTGAAGTGTCATAATAATAGCATCTTTTGAAGTATTAGGACTTCCTTCTTCTTCAGAATTGCTTTCTCCTGCCCTCAGGAATCTTCTCTGTCTTAAGACTCCCTATCCATTCACTTCTCACTCTCTGAGAAAACATTAAAAGCCTCTCAAGCACAACCCATCATGAAAGGGTGAATGTTTAATCAAGCATGGAAAGCTGCCTGATGTCATCTCTTCTTCCCAAGAAAGTTTTCTGGTACTCCACTAAAATGTTCCCATGCTTTCATCTGTGGGAAAGAGATACTGGAGTAGCCACCATTCTTTCCTGGCATCAAGATAAGAGCTCTATGTGTGAGTTTTCTCCTGGGGTCAGCCTCCTGACTGTGGTGGCCATGTGTCCTGGAGGAGTGAGCTCGGAGCTGGCTGGTCCAGAGGACAATGGGATTGTTTGCTCAAGCACTTACTGTGTTAGCCTTGTGCCTCTGATGGGGTTTCCAGGGTGGCCTGGTTGGATCCTTTCCTATGTTCCCAGAAGGACACAGTCTGCAGAGGGAAGGAGGATTAGAGGTGAAAGGGCAACCTCTACACTGGTGTTTGCCTTGTGAAATGTGGCTTTAATCTGGCAGTGCCTTGTTTCCTTTCTGCACTTCAGGCACAAGAATAACTGCTGCCTGGCTTTGATTTAGGGGTCAGCAGCCAAACCTGGAGACAGCTCCAAAGTGAGAGTACCCCTGCCTCCACACCTCTTGTCTCCTCATACCTCTAAGGCAAACTCGACGTCCTTACAAGCGCCGTTCAGCTGTGCTAAGGGAAGACCGCAGTTCCCCCCTTGCTGACACACAAGTTGAGGGATTTGGGGGCATGAATCCTCCTCAGGGATGCACGTAGCCCTGGCTCCATCACCGCTGGGCAGGACAGATGTGAATCCACGTGCACCAGTGACGCAGGCAAACTGGATTTGGCCAGCTGCCGGGGCTTTGAATGTTCATTTTGGGGGAGGGAGGGAGGGAGGGAGGAGGGAGGGAAGGGAGGACAAGGGGGGAAAACCTGCCCTCTGCCTGCTCCTGGCGCCATGGAGCCTGGGGAGGGAGGGGGACCTGCAAGCAGAGGAGGAGCTGGGGCAGGTCTGCTGCTTTGCCAGGAGGTCCATTTGCC
Source organism: Picus viridis (assembly GCA_033816785.1). NCBI lineage: Eukaryota > Metazoa > Chordata > Aves > Piciformes > Picidae > Picus > Picus viridis. The sequence continues at coordinate 11,154,822 of CM066569.1, read as the reverse complement.
GTTTGGTGGCAGAGACATGGTGTAGTAAGGCCAACACACAGGAGCCCAGCGGGAGCTGTTTGTCCTTTTGCTTGCAGCCGATGGATTTGCATGTGCCTGTGCGCGTCCGTGTGGCTCCGGTTTTCCATGCTGTGTTTTTGAGTAATAATCCCCTCCAAGGTTACAGAGATATCATTTGTCAGGCAAGCCAACAGAGCTCTTTCTTACTATGGGATTACATAAGAGAACACAGGCTTTATTACCATTTCAGGACGTATTAGCATTGTGGATTATTTCCATAGAGACTGAGCACGGCAGCAGCCTTCACTCTGGGCTGCCTTGTCCTCCCACTCCCACTCCCACTCCCACTCCCACTCCCACTCCCACTCCCACTCCCACTCCCACTCCCACTCCCACTCCCACTCCCACTCCCACTCCTGCTTACTTTTAAAACATAATATTCATCAACAAGTATCATAGTATCATAGTATCAGTCAGGGTTGGAAGGGACCACAAGGATCATCTAGTCCCAACCCCCTGCCATGGGCAGGGACACCTCACACTAGATCAGGCTGGCCAGAGCCTCATCCAGCCTGGGCTTAAACACTTCCAGGGATGGGGCCTCAACCACCCCCTGGACAACCCATTCCAGGGCTTCATCACTCTCCTGGGGAAGAACCTCCTCACGACCAGCCTGAATCTCCCCACCTCCAGCTTCATTCCATTCCCCCTAGTCCTATCACTACCTGATATCCTGAGAAGTCCCTCCCCAGCCTTCTTGTAGGCCCTCTTCAGATACTGGAAGGCCACAATGAGGTCACCTCTGAGCCTTCTCTTCTGAACAAGCAGGAAGTGTCCTGTGAAGACTGACCCATGATCAATGATGTATGTGGAAACCTGACATGAGTGCCAAAAGTTCATCACATGACTGCAGACAGAAAGAGTGTTGGCCAGAGTAGCTCATGAGCTAATGATTCATTCACAGCATCTTTTCTGTGACAAAGGCTGATCCCCAAACAGCTGTCTTCTGCAGGCTGTGTCCAGAGAAGGGCAACAAATCTGGGGAGGGGTTTTGAGGACAAGCACTATGAGCAGAGGCTGAGGGAGCCGGGGTTGCTTAGCCTGGAGAAGAGGAGGCTCAGGGAGACCTTATTGCTCTCTACAACTACCTGAAGGGAGGTTGTAGCCAGGAGGGGGTTGGTCTCTTCTCCCAGGCAACCAGCACCAGAACAAGAGGACAGAGTCTCAAGCTGCACCAGGGGAGGTTTAGACTGGATGTTAGGAAGAAGTTCTTCCCAGAAAGAGAGATTGCCCATTGGAATGTGCTGCCCAGGGAGGTGGTAGAGTCACCATCCCTGGAGGTGTTCAGGAGGAGACTTGATAGGGTGCTTGGTGCCATGGTTTAGTTGATTAGGTGGTGTTGTATGATAGGTTGGACACAATGATCTTGAAGGTATCTTCCAACCGGGTCTGGTCTGGTCTGGTCTGGTCTGGTCTGGTCTGGTCTATTCTATTCTATTCTATTCTATTCTATTCTATTCTATTCTATTCTATTCTATTCTATTCTATTCTGCAGAGGAGGACCTGGGAGTGCTGGTGGTCAAGTTAACCATGACTTGGACATGTGCCCTCATGGCTAGGAAGGTCAACAGTATTCAGGGGTCCATTAAGAAGAGTGTGGCCAGCATGTTAAGGGAGGCTCTCCTCCCCATTTATTCTGCCCTTCTGAGGCTGCTCCTGCAGTATTGCATCCAGTTCTGGGCATTCCAGTTCTGGACATTCCAGGTCTGGGCATCCCAGTTCAAGAGGGACAAGGCCCTACTGGAGTAAAATGAAGGGCCACAAAGATGATGAGGGGACAGGAGTATCTCTCTTATGAGGAGAGGCATAGAGTCTTAGGGTTCTGTGGCCTGGAGAAGAGCAGACTGAGAGGGGAACCTTATCAATGCTTATCAATAACTACAGGATGGAGGTCATGAGTATGGTAATGCACTCTCTTTCATTGGGGCACAGTGATAGGACAAGGAGCAATGTACACAAACTACAAAACAGGAAGTTTTATCTGAGCTCAAGGGAAAAACTTCTTCCTTTTGAGGGTGCCAGAGGACCTGACTGGCCTGCCCAGAGAGCTTGTGGAGTCTCCTTTGCTGGAACTTTCCAGACCTGTCTGGATGTATTCCTGTGCAACCAGAGACAGGCAAACCTGCTTTAGCAGGGGTGTTGGACTAGATGATCTTTGGAGGTCACCTCCAAGCCCTACCACTCTGTGTGATTCTGCATGTGATTCTGTTTGGCCCTGTCCCCTGATGGGAGCTGCATGTGCATGCTTCTCCCTTACAAGTGATACCCACAGGTAGCACATATAGTCTATATTTGCTACTCACAGGTAGCAAATATACTTTAGTGGAAAAACAGGCCAGGAAGAACAAGATCCAACCAGAAAGTCACTGAGGATCAGCCATTCATGAGTAACTTGCTGAAAAAAAGACTTGTGGTTGTTGGGGATCAGGTGAGAAGCTGTTATTCAGCTCTTCAAGGGATTTGGTGGGAACTCAGATCAGTTACTGGTCACCTGAGAAGTCACATACCAGACAGCTTTAGGAAATTAGGCAGGCATTAGATATTCTGCTGCTCAAGAAACTTTTGTTCCTCTCTGAAAGATCAGCTTCAGCCAGAGTGCTGAGGAAATCCCTGTCCTGCTGTGACCCTGCCAATTGCACTGCTTCTGTGATTTGTCAGCAGAATGCATGATCATTTCTAGCATGCTGGCCTGGGATAGCAATCTGAAAGCCCTGAGTTTTGGTGGCCTTGCTGCCATTTAAAAACTGAGTCTATTTCTTTCCTGTGAATTTGCTCTTTACTGCTCTGGGCAAGTGAGTCTGAGAGAGAAAAGAGAAGAAAGTGAAGCTCTCTGTGATCTGCCTGGACTTACCACCCTCATCCATTTCCTTTCCTGCTCTAGTCTGACATTGTCTTCTTGAGTCTTTGAAAGCCCTGAGAGATGCAATATCCTAGCTAAAGTCTTGGGGCTGGGTGGGTGTGGTAGTTGTAGGCTGGTGTGGTAGTTTTAGGCTATGCCTTTAAAATTTAGCTGCAGGTTTCAAGCAGAAAAATAGAAACAAATCACTCCTGGGTGTAAAAAGGAAAACAAAAGATTGTTCTAAACAAACTCATTGAATTAATGCCTGGGGTGAAAGGAGCTCGAGACACTTGAATGTGCCCAGAGAAGGGCAACAAGGCTGGTGAGAGGCCTTGAGCACAGCCCTGTGAGGAGAGGCTGAGGGAGCTGGGGTTGCTTAGCCTGGAGAAGAGGAGGCTCAGGGGAGACCTTGCTCTCTACAACTCCCTGAAGGGAGGTTGTAGCCAGGAAGGGGTTGGCCTCTTCTCTCTAGCAACCAGCACCAGAACAAGAGGACACAGTCTCAAGCTGCACCAGGGGAAGTTTAGGATGAAGGTGAGGAGAAAGTTCTTCAAAGGGAGAGGTGTTGGCCATTGGAATGTGCTGCTGAGGAAGGTGGTGGAGTCACCATCCCTGGAGGTGTTCAAGAGGGGCTTGGACGTGGCACTTGGTGCCATGGTCTAGTCATGTGGTCAGTGGTGACAGGTTGGACTTGATGATCTTTGAGGTTTTTTCCAACCTTGGTGATACTGTGATTCTGTGATAACAATTCCTCACTTTTCATTCCTTTCCTCTTCCCCTTCGATCTCCAGGCAGTGCTACAGGCTGGGGTCAGAGTGGCTGGAGAGCAGCCAGGCAGAAAGGGACCTGGGGGTACTGGTTGATAGTAGCCTGAACATGAGCCAGTAGTGTGCTCAGGTAGCCATGAAGGCCAATGGCATCCTGGCCTGCATCAGGAGCAGTGTGGCCAGCAGGAGCAGGGAGGTCATTGTGCCCCTGTACTCTGCATTGGTTAGGCCACACCTTGAGTCCTGTGTCCAGTTCTGGGCCCTTCAGTTCAGGAAGGATGTTGAGTTGCTGGAAGGTGTCCAGAGAAGGGCAACAAAGCTGGGGAGGGGTTTGGAGCACAGCCCTGTGAGGAGAGGCTGATGGAGCTGGGGTTGCTTAGCCTGGAGAAGAGGAGGCTCAGGGAGACCTTCTTGCTCTCTACAACTACCTGAAGGGAGGCTGTAGCCAGAAGGGGGTTGGTCTCTTCTCCTGGGTGGCCAGTACCAGAACACAGTCTCAAGCTGCACCAGGGGAGGTTTAAGCTGGATGTTAGGAAGAAGTTCTTCCCAGAAAGAGAGATTGGCCATTGGGATGTGCTGCCCAGGGAGGTGGTGGAGTGCCCATCCCTGGAGGTGTTTAGGAAGAGACTTGATGGGGTGCTTGGTGCCATGGTTTAGTTGATTAGATGGTGTTGGGTGATAGGTTGGTCTAGATGATCTCTGAGGTCTTTTCCAACCTTATTAATTCTATGAGTCTATGACAGGAAACTCTTTGTGGAAAACAGCCTAAGACAAAGGTCTTGCTTAAAAATTCATGTGATTGAACTACTGAGTCCTATCTAAAATGCTGGTAATAAATGTCCTTACTCACCACCCTGCGTACTGCTGCTTGGGAAGCTACTGCTGTATCAGAACATGAAGCTATCACTCCTGGTGTCTGGACACCTCACCAAGAGATCTGACTTTTGCTCAGCTGAAAACAGGACAGCCAGGAAGAGCTTTCTTAGGTTAAATCTGTTAGAGTTCCAAAAAGACTTCTTCTTAGGCTGTTCCTTATCAGCTTACTGGAATTGCTAGAGGAATCCCTTAAATATTACATCCTAGACAAACTGATCTGCAGGGCTGAGGGTACACACTGCTCCTCCTGGCAGCTGCACCAGTGTGTCTACATTACCACACCTTTGTCTGCTTCTTGAAGATTTTGGGTGATGGTAGTTGGACTGCACATGTTTATGCCTTGGGCTGGTGGCTGGTTGAGCAGATCTGCAAGCAGTGGGGCTGGCTGCATTTCATAGTATCATAGTAGTATCATAGAATCAGTCAGAAGGGACCACAAGGATCATCTATTTCCAACCCCTGCCATGGGCAGGGACACCCCATACTAGATCAGGCTGGCCAGAGCCTCATCCAGCCTGGGCTTAAACACCTCCAGGGATGGGGCTTCAACCACCTCCCTGGACAACCCATTCCAGGACTTCACCACTCTCATGGCAAAGAACTTCCTCCTCACTTCCAGCCTGAATCTCCCCACCTCCAGCTTCATTCCCTTTCCATTTCTCATGCAAACACACACCATGTGCACTCTCCCAGGGGCCTCAGGGAAGGACACCTATCTGAATGCTGAACAGTCTGTGGCCATGATTAGTATTTATTCATCACAGCTATTGGGGAAACAGGGCAGCAGAGAAATGAAATGGAGAAGAACCTACTTTCTATTGCATCAGGTCCAGGATCAGCTTCATTTCATACTTGCTCATTCATGTGGCACAAAACAGTTTTTCTTGGTGCTCAGCTAGATTGCATCTGCAGAATTACAGGGTTATGAGAAGGCATCATTTATGTCTCTTGTGGTCCTCCAGTCCTCAGACATGCCCCCTGCTCTTTGAGCTGAGTTCTGACTGCAGATCTTCTAGTGCCCACAGCATCTGAAGAGGCAGGAAGACATCCATCTCACACCTTACTACCTTGTGTCATGCTGAAGGTGTCTGAGAAATTTGATGCAGTAAGAACCCTGCACAAATGTCAGTGGTGGAGTGTGACTACTTTGGGGGGACCAATTAATCTCAGACACTGTGTTGCCCAGGAACCCTTAGCATGCAGGCGACTTGCCTTGGGAGCCAATGGTGTAAACTTAATTCTTGCTACTGGTAATTTCTCTTTGAGAAATCCTTCACCAAAACAAATGTGCCTGAGGGCTTGGGCTGCATCAGACTTGCTGCACTGGTGTCTGTTTCCTGAGTGGATATAACAAGCAGCCTTGTCCAGCATGTGGACAAAATTATTCTAAGTTATAGAATCAATAAGGCTGGAAGAGATCTCAGAGACCATCAAGTCCAACGTGTCACCCAACACCTCATGACTACTAAACCATGGCACCAAGTGCCACGTCCAATCCCCTCTTGAACACCTCCAGGGATGGTGACTCCACCACCTCCCTGGGCAGCACATTCCAATGGCCAATCTCTTTCTATGAAGAACTTGTCCTAACATCCAGCCTAAATTTCCCCTGGTGCAGCTTGAGACTCTGTCCTCTTGTTCTGGTGCTGGTTGCCTGGGAGAAGAGACCAGTCCCCTCCTGGCTACAACCTCCTTTCAGGTAGTTGTAGAGAGCAATGAGGTCTCCCTTGAGCCTCCTCTTCTTCAGGCTAAACAGCCCCAGCTCCCTCAGCCTCTCCTCACAGGGCTGTGCTCAAGGCCTCTCACCAGCCTCGTTGCCCTTCTCTAGACACGCTCAAGTGTCTCGATGTCCTTCTTAAACTGAGAGGCCCAGAACTGGGCACAATGACTTCCCTGCTCCTGCTGGCTACACTATTCCTGATGCAGGCCACGATGCCATTGGTCCACCTGTGCACACTGCTGACTCATATTGAGCCTATTGTCAACCAGTACCCCCAGGTCCCTTTCTGCCTGCCTGCTCTCCAGCCACTCCAACCCCAGCCTGTAGCACTGCCTGGGGTTGCTGTGGCCAAAGTGCAGCATCCAGCACTCAGACTATTCCTATACAGGACTGATGAAGCTCTAAAAAGAATATGGGAGAAGACAAACTCCCCTTTTACTGCCATCACATTTTCATTAGATAAAAACCCCCAACCCCACCTGGTCATGGAAGGAGTCCTGTAGGTACTGTATTCATGTGAACCCTGTGTGGCTCAAAACACACCCTGCAACCTGGGAGAAGCCATATCCAATATGGAATTCCTCAGCAACTTACTCTGTGTGGTCCTGCTTTCATCCACAGTGGGAGACCTCTCCTGGACCTTAACAGCCAGCTCTGGAGCAGTTTTGCACGCTTGTTCCAAAGGACTGTGGTTGTGAAACCCCTATGCCTGCATTGTACTGAGACCAGGGTGTTCCTAAGAATTGCCTTTTTTAGGCACTTTGCTTTATGTAGTGTAGGATTTGAGCATTCTGTGTATGGTCTATTTATATTTGCCATACTTCTAAGAGCTCCTTTATCGTCAAAAGTGCTTCTGCTTTAGTCTGTGAAATGAAGGTAATTATTCACCTCTAGGCAAATTATATGGTATTTGGTGGTCTGAATTTCCCTCTGAAGTGCTTTGCCCCTCTGTTGAGGCCCTCTGAACTGTGCCTGAATTGGATGCCTTGAGTAGGCAGTGTGACTGCTCTTCCAAGTGACTTTCAGGGTCACATGTGTTGCTTGTAGCACAGAAAGGAGGAAACAGAAGCTGAGCCTTCCATCTCAGATGAGCACCCCCATTTCAGAGCTGCCCTCCCTTGCCAGGTACACTGATGCCAGTGTTTCCATTTCTAGGACCCAAATGCAGTGGGGAGAAAAACACCCTTTGACTTATAAATTGAGCACATTTAATGGGGAGCAGCACAGGAGGAGTTATTATTAATAATTATTTGCATAACAATAGCCTTTCTTCCATAGATCTCCCAAAGCTGGGCAAACACGAATTAATTCAACCTTAAACTACCCACATGGGAGGATGCAGAGTGTCATTATCCACATGAACAGTTTCTTTGCATGATTTTGCTAATTATAGTATAGCACTTAGGTGTTGTTACATGTGCTGTAGGAGACCATAAATAACATTTTACAGAGAGGAACAAAGGACATTTCTTACCCAGTCTAGCACCCATGCTAGACTGTCTCCAGCAGTGGGGAGAATCACTCCAGCAGAAGGTGGAGGAAATGGATCAACAGGCAGCACCGTCAGAGCTATAAATAGCTGAAACACCTTGCCCAAACCCCACAGAAGTGGGCTTGTTGAAAAGATGGATCTACATAGGAACTCAGGTTGCACACCCTCCACCATACCAGAACCTGATCCTAGCAAGGTGGTGTTCTAGAATGGAATGGAATGGAATGGAATGGAATGGAATGGAATGGAATGGAATGGAATGGAATGGAATGGAATGGAAAAGAATAGAATAGAATAGAATAGAATAGAATAGAATAGAATAGAATAGAATAGAATAGAATAGAATAGAATTAACCAGGTTGGAAAAGACCTTTGAGATCATCGAGTCCAACCTATCACCCAACACCATCTAATCAAGTAAACCATGCAATGCAACCTTGCTAAAAAGGCTGAGCTGCTCCAGTAGCACTGCCTTAAAGATGGTACTGGACTGGTCCAGTGTAATATAGAATAGGATAGGATAGGATAGGATAGGGTAGGATAGAATGGAATAGAATAGAATAGAATAGAACAGAACAGAATAGAACTAGAATAGAGTAGAGTAGAGTAGAATAGAATAGAATAGAATAGAATAGAATAGAATAGAATAGAATAGAACAAGAATGAACAGAATAGAATAGGATAGAATGGAATAGAACAGAAAGAATAGAATAGAATAGAATAGAATGGAATAGAATAGAATAGAAATAGAATGGAATAGAATGGAATAGAACAAGAATAGAATAGAACAAGAATAGAATAGAATAGAATAGAATAGAATAGAATAGAATTGAAGAATGAATTGAATTGAATTGAATTGAATTGAATTGAATTGAATTGAATTGAATTGAATTGAATTAACCAGGTTGGAAAAGACCTTTGAGATCATCAAGTCCAACCTATCATCCAATACCATCTAATCAACTAAACCATGGCACCAAGCACCCCATCTAGTCCCTTCCTAAACACCTCCAGTGATGGTGGGAACACTTTCTGCCTTATGACACTTTGAGCATTAAGGACACAGCTACTGCCTCAAAGGCCTGGGAAAGGGGTACTGAAATATCTCCAGACACCTGGGAACCCGTGGGTACTCCTCTTTCTTGGCACCTGAGACTTCCAGCAACGCCTTTGCCATCCTTATTTTTACCCTCCTAAGCTCACGGAAAAAAAGCTGGCTCCTGGTTTTCCTGAGGACAGCCCAGCAACTGGGCATGGCAGTGTCTGAAATAAATATAGTTTTGGAGGAGAGTTCATTTCCCTGAATTAATGCAGCCTGACACAGAGCACAGGAGCATGTGCCATCTGGTCAGATCTGCCTTGATTTTGTGAACAAGGGGGAGGGTAACCGATACTTCGCTGAACCGCAGTTGCTGCACAGGCGAAAATAGCAGTCCCCTAGGTGCTGAAAATGTGAGATGCTAATCTGAAATTAAAATGGGTAAACGTGCACAGGCCCAGGAAGGTCTTGAAGGTCAAAACCTTGTTCTCTAAGGAAATCAACTATTTTTTTTCCCCCCTTTCTTCTTTGTCTTGAGAAGCCCTGGGCACAGCCTTGTAGTCCGTCAATTTAATAGGAGGTGGTGGGGCAGCGTGCTGCTCTTCTATTTCAGAGCCAAGCTTGTTCCCTTTGCGTGTAGGGTGTAATGTCATTTCCTTCCTTCCTCTCATGAAGTATGTGTGTTCCCTGCAGAGATTTCACTCCTGTATTACCCATCCCTGCCCCCTGCCCCACCTCAAGCCCTGTTTTGCCATTGCTGCTGTAAGAATTGGGCCAGAGGGTGTCCCTCTGATTCCTCCTCAGCTAGAGAGCAGGCATCTAATCCCACTCTTGCCTGCAGTCCTGCTGAGTACATAATGAAATGGCCAAATCCTGTAATCAAATGGCCAAATTCTGTAATCAAATGGCCAAATTGTGTAATCAAATGGCCAAATTCTGCAATCAAATGGCCAAAGTCTGTAATCAAAAGGCCAAAGTCTGCAATCAAATGGCCAAAGTCTGCAATCAAATGGCCAAAGTCTGTAATCAAAAGGCCAAAGTCTGCAATCAAAAGGCCAAAGTCTGCAATGAAATGGCCAAAGTCTGTAATCAAATGGCCAAAGTCTGTAATCAAAAGGCCAAAGTCTGCAATCAAATGGCCAAAGTCTGCAATCGAATGGTCAAAGTCTATAGTCAAATGGCCAAAGTCTGTAATCAAAAGGCCAAAGTCTGTAATCAAAAGGCCAAAGTCTGCAATCAAATGGCCAAAGTCTGTAATCAAAAGGCCAAAGACTGCAATCAAATGGCCAAAGTCTGTAATCAAAAGGCCAAAGTCTGTAATCAAAAGGCCAAAGTCTGTAATCAAAAGGCCAAAGTCTGTAATCAAATGGCCAAAGTCTGCAATCAAATGGCCAAAGTCTGTAATCAAAAGGCCAAAGACTGCAATCAAATGGCCAAAGTCTGTAATCAAAAGGCCAAAGTCTGTAATCAAAAGGCCAAAGTCTGCAATCAAATGGCCAAAGTCTGTAATCAAATGGCCAAATTCTGCTGATTCCCTTCAGGAGTGAGTCAGAAACCATTCAGCAGCATGTTGTGACGTGAACTGTGGTGGTGGGGAACCTGGAAGAGATCCTCATCTCTTTCCTTGCACTGCCCATGAGAGCAGTGCTTACATGTTCATAATCAGTGGGCAAGGACTCTGCATGAGCTGCTGGAGAGATCAAGAGAGTGGTGTGTGCCCTAGGGCAAGGGCTAGGAAGTCATGGCTGACCGTGACTTTGGTACAGGAGGCCAGCCTTGCTGGCCTTAATTTAGCAGAGAATGGCAGAGTGACCCAGAGGCACGTGTGAGGCAGGGATAGAAAGTGTTTGTCTTGTTTTCCTAACCAAACTGTTCTCTGGCTGCCTGCCTTCCAGGTTTTCAGCCATCATCCTGCGGTACAAAATAGCAATGAAGGCTCTGCAGCTTCCCTGCAGATTAGGTGAGGCAGGTCTGAAGTGCCAGCAGCAGCATAGGGGAGGGTAAGGAGGTGGCAAAAAGCTGCTTTCGTAGCTAGTGAAACTATGGGACAATGTGTTGGGGGAGATGCAGCTAAGAACTAACCACCTCCTCCTATTTCCCTGAGCTTTATAATGCCGACTCAGAAGGGAAAGCTGTGATCCTTCCACGTGTGCTGGGGATGAAAGAGAGGTGTGGGCTAACAGAGCATAACAAAACTAGGGTGCAGGAGAAACAAGTGGGGTCACTGCATTTCTTCTGAGGATGTTTGCACACGTGCATGTCAGAAGCCCTTGTCATCCAGGATTTTGTTTCCCTGAAATACAGCCCTGCATCTCCCACCTAAGGGGGTACCAGAAGTCTCAAGCTGCACCAGAGGAGGTTTAGGCTGGAGGTGAGGAGAAAGTTCTTCACTGAGAGAGTCATTCGCCATTGGAATGTGCTGCCCAGAGAGGTGGTGGAGTCACCGTCCCTGGAGGTGTTCAAGAGGGGACTGGACGTGGCACTTGGTGCCATGGTTTAGTAGTCATGAGGTGTTGGGTGACAGGTTGGACTTGATGATCTTTGGGGTCGTTTCCAACCTTATTGAGTCTATGATTCTATGATTCTAAGGGGCAATTTGTCTGCCACTATTAGGTCCTCACTTGCTGGTTTTGGCTCAGCCCCTTGGTGGGCACGTTTCTGTGAAGACCATGCATTTGTCTCCCCCAGCCCTCCTGATCTTTCTCCTTGGAAAGAAACCATATCTAACCCCCGAGAACTTGAAAGGCCTCTCCTCTTTTACCTTCTTCCTTTTGCTCCCACCCTTGCTTTTGTTCCTGGACCAGAATGCCTGATTAAAAATCGTGCAAAGGTTCTATCCTTTATGTTGGGCTGGGAGCTGACCAGATGCCCCAAGCCCGCAAAATAATCACCATCTGTTGATTGTAATCATGAGGCAAAAGCCAAAAGCCTGGAAGGGTTTTTTTTTCCCCCAATGATGGCTTCAAAGAACCACAGCTTGATTTTTCTGAATAAAAACAAAAGCTTCTGCTTTGGGTCAGACTTGCTTTTTCTTTTCCTTTTTCCACTATGTCCCCACACGCTGAATGCCTATGAATGGCTCTGCTGTTCATTCCTTCCTTATCAGAAGTAATTTGGCTTTGCACTTTCTGGGGTGGTTTTCCTTTTTTTCCCCTTTTTTCCCCCCCCCTTTCTTTTTAATTATTTTCCCCTTCCCCTCCTCCTTCTCCCCCCTTTTTTCCCCTTTTTTCCTTTTTCCCTCTTTTTTTCTTTTTTTCCCCCTTTTTTTCTCCCCCCCTTCCCCCCTTATTTCTTTTTTCCTCCTTTATTTCCTTTTTCCCTCCTTTATTTCCTTTTTTTCCTCCTTTTTTCCTTTTTTCTTTTTTCCCTCCTTTTTTTTTTTCCCCCCTTTTTTTCTTTCCCCCCTTTTTTCTTCCCCCCTCCTTTTATCTTGTTTTTTTTTCCCTTTTTCTCCCCTTTACATGTCTCTTTTTTCTCTCTTTTTTACTATGTCCCCACATGCTGAATGACTATGAATACCTCTGCTGTTCATTCCATCCTTATCAGAAGCAACTTGGCTTTGCACTTTCTGGGGTGGTTTTCCCTTTTTTCCCCTTTTTTCTTTTTTTCTTTCTTTTTTTTCCTTTTTTTCCCCCTTCCCCCCTTTTTTCCCTTTTTTCTATTTTCCCCTTTTTTCCCTTTTTTCCTTTTCCCCCTTTTTTTCCCCCCCCTTTTTACTTCCCCTCCTTTCCCCCCTTATTTCTTTTTTTCCTCCTTTTTTTCCCTTTTTCCTTCCCCCGCCTTTTTTTCTTTTCCCCCTTTTTTTCTTCCTCTCCCTTTTAATCTTGTTTTTTCCTTTTTTCCCCCTTTATATTTCTCTTTTTTTCCTCTTTTTTTATTTTTACTATGTCCCCACACGCTGAATGCCTATGAATAGCTCTGCTGTTCATTCCTTTATTATCAGAAGCAATTTGGCTTTGCACTTTCTGGGGTGGTTTTCCCTTTTTTTGCCTTTTTTTCCCCCTTGTTCTTTCTTTTTTTTTTTTTTCTCCTTTTTTTCACTTTCCCCCTCCTTTTTTTTTCCTTTTGCCCCCCCCTTTTTTCTTTCCCCCTTTTTTCCTTTTATTCCTTTCCCCCCTTTCCCCCCTTTCTTTTTTTTTTCTTCCCCCCTTTTTTCTTTTCCCCCTTCTTTCTCTCTTTTTCTTTTTTTCCTGTTTTCTTTTTTTCTTTTCCCCTTTCCCCCCTTTTTTCCTTTTTTCCCTCCCCCTTTTTTATTGTTTTCTTTTTTTCCTTCCCTCCCCTTTTTTTCCTTCCCTCCCCTTTTTTTCCTTTTTACTTTCCCCCCTGTTTCCTTTTTCTTCTTCCCCCTTTTTTCTCCCCCCCTTTTTTCCCTTATTTCTTTTTCCCCCTTTTTCCTTTTTCTTCTTCCCCCCTTTTTCTCCCCCCTTTTTTCCCTTATTTCTTTTTCCCCCTTTTCCCTTTTTCTTCTTCCCCCTTTTTTCTCCCCCCTTTTTTTCCTTGTTTCTTTTTCCCCCTTTTTCCTTTTTCTTCTTCCCCCCTTTTTTCTTTTTCCCCCTTTTTTCCCTTTCCCCCTTTTTTCTTTCTCCCTTTTTTCCTTCCCCCCTTTTTTCTTTCCCCCTTTTTTCCTTCCCCTCTTCTTTCTTTCCCCCCTTTTTTCCTTCCCCCGTTTTTCCTTCCCCCCTTTTTTTCCTTTCCCCCTTTTTTCTTCCCCCCCCCTTATTCCTTTTTCCCCTTCCCCCACCCTTTCCCCCTTTTTTCCTTCCCCCCCTCCCTTTTTTGCCTTTTTTTTTTCCTTTATGTTTTTCTCCCCCCACCTTCCTGCCTGAGAAGGTGGCAGCGTTGCTGTGCCCCAGTGCATTGCTTCCACCCCCTGCAGCTCTGCCCTTCGGAAGGGGGATATGCTGGCCTGAGGTCCCAGTGAGCTGCTTCTCTCCCTCTTTTTTGTCTTGCTGACATCTTGCCATTCTTACATCAGTCAAAGATGTCCCCAGGGAAGAAGGACAATGGCGAATACTGCAGGTGCAGGGAGAATCAATAATTCATTTAATCATAAATTAATAAATGATGCTGGTGCTCGGGGAGAAGGGGAGGAAAAGAAAGAACATTAATAAAGAGGCTTCCAGATCAATTCCACCACTCTCAGAGACTGAAGAAAGGCTCCAGAGGGCCTGAACTTGATAACTGTCAAGCTCTGCAGGATTCCCTCACTGCCGTCATTGCTGCTTCTTGGGTTTAATTCAGTGATATGGCTGTTACCTGCCCCTCTCTCCTGTGGATCCTGGAGGATGTAGAACTTTGGTATTTGCAAGATGCAGAGCAAAATGCCTCTGGGTGGGGCAAGTGAGCTGTGCAGAAGGTTTTTATGCTTGCTGGATAAAAGCATTGCAGCTCCTGAAGTAATCCTGGCACACATCAACAGGAAGGCAGGTCTTCAGTCCTAGCCCCTAACAAGCTAAACTTGTTTCTCTGGGATCATGGGATGCCGCTAGGTATTGCTGCCACAGGGTGACCTGGGTGCACTTAACACTGTGCTGTCTGGCCTTGCCCAAAATACATGGTTGGGAATGCCCATATGCATCCCATCTGCTTAAGGCTATAACAGATGAAGACAGGGCAAGCCAGGATTTAGCCATCAGAAAATGAGAAACGAATATAATGAGGATGTTGAGTGTATTAACCTCCAGAAGACACCTCTCAGGCAGGCAGTGCCCATTTATTTCAGTAAGTGGACAAAGGCTCTGAGAGCCCCTCTCACAGCTCTCCTTCATCCTCTGGTGGGGGTGTAACAGGTGGCCACATATGCCATATGAGTCACCACCACGCAGTGGTGCTTCCCAGTACTTTTCTCTGTAGTGTGCTCTGTCCTTCCCTGTGCCTGCAGTAGCACAGAACGTTTACAGCAGCTTAGGTGAAGGTCCTCAGGGCTGCTGAGCATTATTACTCTTGTTTTATCCTCCTCTTAAGTAACAGCAAACTGCTGGCTAAGCTGTCAGCTCCTGGCTTGGACACCAGCACTCTGAGCTGGGTTAGGAACTGGCTGGAGGGCCGAGTCCAGAGAGTGGAGGTGAATGGTGCCACATCCAGCTGGCAGCCAGGCACTAGTGGTGTGCCCCAGGGATCAGTGCTGGGACCCATCTTGTTCAATATCTTTATTGATGATCTGGATGAGGGGATTGATTCCACCATCAGTAAATTTGCAGAAGACACTAGATGGCGGCAGGAGCTGATCTGTTAGAGGGTAGGAGAGGTCTGCAGAGGGACCTTGACAGGCAGGACACATGGGCAGGGTCCAACATGATGACATTCAACAAGTCCAAGTGCAGGGTGCTCCACTTTGGAAACAACAATCCCATGCAGAGCTACAGGCTGGGGTCAGAGTGTCTGGAGAGGTCCCAAACAGAGAGGGACCTGGAGGTGCTGATTGACGACAGCTGAACATGAGCCAGCAGTGTGCCCAGGTAGCCAAGAAGGCCAATGGCATCCTGGCCTGCATCAGAAATGGTGTGGCCAGCAGGAGCAGGGAGGTCATTCTGCCCTGTACTCAGCACTGGTTAGGCCACACCTTGAGGACTGTGTCCAGTTCTGGGCCCCTCAATTTAAGACAGACATTGAGACTCTTGAACGTGTCCAGAGAAGGGCAACGAGGCTGGGGAGAGGCCTTGAGCACAGCCCTGTGAGGAGAGGCTGAGGGAGCTGGGGTTGTTTAGCCTGGAGAAGAGGAGGCTCAGGGGAGACCTTATTGCTCTCTACAACTACCTGAAGGGAGATTGTAGCCAGGTGGGGGTTGGTCTCTTCTCCCAAGCAACCAGCACCAGAACAAGAGGACACAGTCTCAAGCTGCACCAGGGGAGGTTTATGCTTGAGGTGAGGACAAAGTTCATCACAGAGAAGGTAATTGGTCATTGGAAAGTGCTGCCCAGGGAGGTGGTGGAGTCACCATCCCTGGAGGTGTTTAAGACCAGGCTGGATGAGGCTGTGGCCAGCCTGATCTAGTGTGAGTTGTCCCTGCCCATGGCAGGGGTTGGAACTAGATGATCTATGTGGCCCCTTCCAACCCTGACTGATACTATGATACTAAGAGTGGTTTGGATGTGGCACTTGGTGCCATGGTTTAGTTAGTCATGAGGTGTTGGGTGACAGGTTGGGCTTGATGATCTCTGAGGTCTTTTCTAACATTATTGATTCTATGATTCCATGAACAGACATGGACATCTCCTGACTTGGGGGTTGGATTTGTCTTTTTGAATATGTGTAGGACCTTGAGGATTTTCCTTGTCCTTGGATTTAGTGCTGTGTGAGCATACCTGCCATTCAGGCTGACTTAAATTTTAATGAAAGATAAGAATGTTCATTTTTGTCATTGTCCAGGAGAAGTCAGGTCTGTTCATGCAGCATGGTAGTGCTTAGAGGAATTCATAAGCTGTGCCTGTCTCCCAGCCCTTCTTGTGGCCAGCAGACATCTGTTCTCCCTAGGCACAGGAGGCCTTTATTATGTAGTTGTGTATCACTATATTAATAATGGTAATGAATAGTGGAATTAGAGACTTAGTATCTGTTTTACATGATTATGCATGTTGTGAATGAATAGAATAGAATAGAATAGAATAGAATAGAATAGAATAGAATAGAATAGACCAGGTTGGAAAAGACCTTCAAGATCTTCAAGTCCAAACTATCACCCCACACCATCTAATCAACTAAACCACGGCATCCAGTCTCAAGTGGCCCATGCAGTCTTTTCCTGAACACCTCCAGTGGTGGTGACTCCACCACCTCCCTGGGCAGCACATTCCAATGGGCAATTACTCTTTCTATGAAGAACTTCTTCCTAACATGCAGCCTAAACCTCCCCTGGTGCAGCTTGAGACTGTGTCCTCTTGTTCTGGTGCTGGTTGCCTTGGAGAAGAGACTAAGCCCCCACCTGGCTACAACCTCCTTTCAGGTAGTTGTAGACAGCAAGAAGGTCTGCCCTGAGCCTCCTCTTCTCCAGACTAAGCAAATTAGTTGCTTAAATCCTTCACTTCCCCAAAGCTTCGAGTTCCCTTCACTGCCTTGCCTCTGAGCACCACTTGTGCACATTTATTACAAAGCAAAAGACTCTCACTTGTATATTGCATGCCATTTTATTCTTTAGCTCCTTAATGACCCCTTCATATTTGTTTCATTATTTCAGCAGGGAGAGCTATTGACTGGGAATTAAACATTGCCAGCTCTGTTCCTTGTTGAAAATCTTTATGCTGTTTGCTTTTTGCTTGGTTTTGTGGAGCCTTCCTAGCTCAATGTAAATTGTCAGATTATTTGTCACTGGGATAATACCTTTGTCAATGCCTTGCCATAACAAATTAGGCTCCTGATCCTGCATGCATTTGTGCAGGTGCTCATATGTATAGATTGCTGAGAGGCCAGTCCTGTATTCATTCTACTGAAGTGAAAAATAAGACTTAAAAAAAGGAAGAAGTCTCTTTACTGGATTAAGTTTTGTAGTGTAATTTCCTTTATTTGGTTTGTGGATATAACATCCTTCAAGTTACTTATGCTGCTGCTTTCTTTCAAACTTGCCCCTTTTTGTTGTTTGTTTTGCCTCCTTTCTAGCTGAAACAACTCTTTTCTATTATATTCTTCTGACTAAGGACAGCTTTAACAAAGCAGCTCAGCCATTTCTGAACCATCAAATTCATCCTCATCCACATTTAGCACTGGTTAGGCCACACCTTGAATAGTGTGTCCAGTTCAAGGCCCCTCAATCTAAGAAGGACATTGAGACACTTGAATGTGTCCAGAGAAGGGCAATGAGGCTGGGGAGGGGTTTGGAGCACAGCCCTGTGAGGAGAGGCTGAGGGAGCTGGGGTTGCTTAGCCTGGAGAAGAGGAGGCTCAGGGGAAAACTTCTTGGTGTCTACAACTACCTGAAGGGAGGTTGTAGCCAGGTGGGGGTTGGTCTCTTCTCCCAGGCAACCAGCACCAGAACAAGAGGACACAGCCTCAAGCTGTGCCAGTGGGGGTTTAGGCTGCATGTGTAGGAAGAAGTTCTTCATAGAAAGAGAGATTACCCACTGGAATGTGCTGCCCAGGGAGGTGGTGGAGTCACCATCACTGGAGGTGTTTAGGAAGAGACTGGATGGGGTGCTTGGTGCCATGGTTTAGTTGATTAGATGGTATTGGGTGATAGTTTGGACTTGATGATCTCAAAGGTCTTTTCCAACCTGGTTAATTCTGTTCTATTCTATTCTATTCCTATTCTATTCTATTCCTATTCTATTCTATTCTATTCTATTCTATTCTATTCCTATCCTATCCTATCCTATCCTATCCTATCCTATCCTATCCTATCCTATCCTATCCTATCTGTATAGATTGCTTAATGGTCAGTCCTGTGATAATTCTATTGAAGTGAAAAATAATACCTAAAACACCCAAAACAAACCAAAAACCCCCCACAAGTCTCTTTTCTGGATTCAGTTTTATCATGCCACTTCCTTCATTTGGTTTGTGGCCATACCATCCTTCAAGTTCCTTATGCTTCTGCTTTCTTCACAACTTGCCTTTTTCTTTTTGTTTTTTACCTCCTTTCTAGTTGAAACAACTTCTTTTCAGTCTTCTGACTAAGGACAGCTTTAACAAAGCAGCTCAGCCATCTCTGAGCCATTAATTTCATCCTCATCCTCATTTATTAATGAACCTACCTTCTTTCTGGTGCTTCTTCCCCTGATGAACTTGTAAATCCCTTCTTATTCCCTTCAGTGCCTTAGGCAATGTAAATTCCTTTGCTTTTTTTCCCCCCTTGCCCTTATCTTTTCCCCACAGCCTTAACTGACTCTGTATGTTCTTGTTTTGTCACAATCTCCACTTCCAGTTGCAGTGCAGGACTTTTCTTGTGATTTTTCTTAATGAGAAGGCATCAGTAGGAAACCCCATACTGTGCAGTGCAGCAGCCTCTGAAGTCTTTCATTTCAGAGTTGTGTGTGGTGGAGGCTTCTCAGGGAGCATTCTAGAGAGCAGGTGTTCTGAGAGGGGGCTGAGGAAAGGTGAGGTTTTCAGCCCTGGAAAAAAGAGGCCAAGGGGAGACCTTACAATACAATACAATACAATACAATACAATACAATACAATACAATACAATACAATACAATACAATACACCAGGTTGAAAGAGACCTTCAAGACCATCGCGTCCAACCCATCAACCAATCCAACCCACCTAAACAACTAAACCATGGCACCAAGCACCCCATCAAGCCTCCTCCTGAACACCTCCAATGATGGTGACTCCACCACCTCCCCAGGCAGCCCATTCCAATGGGCAATCACTCTCTCTGTATAGAACTTCTTCCTAGCATCCAGCCTAAACCTCCCCTGGCGCAGCCTGAGACTGTGTCCTCTTGTTCTGGTACTGGCTGCCTGGGAGAAGAGACCAACCTCTGCCTGTCTACAACCTCCCTTCAGGTAGTTGTAGAGAGCAATAAGGTCACCCCTCAGTCTCCTCTTCTCCAGGCTAAGCAATCCCAGACCTTCTTGCTGTCTACAACTACATGAAAGGAGGTTGGAGCCAGGTGGGGGGTCTGACCCTTCTCCTAAGTGACTAGAGATAGGCTGAGACAAAATGCCCCCAGGTTGCACTGGGAGAGGTTTAGATTGGATATTAGGAAAACAATCGTTACTGAAAAAGTGGTCAGGCACTGGAACAGGCTTCCTAGGGAAGTGGTGGAGCTACCATCCCTGGAGGTGTTTAAAAACATGTAGAAATGACACTCTGGGACATGGTTTAGTGGGCATGGTGATGCTGGGTTGATGGTTAGACTTGATGATCATAGAAGTAATTTCTAACCTTAATCACAGAACCACAGAATACCAAGGTTGGAAGACACCTCAAAGGTCATCAAGTCCAACCTGTCACCACAGACCTCATGACTAAACCATGGGACCAAGTGCCACGTCCAATCCCCTCTTGAACACCTCCAGGGATGGTGACTCCACCACCTCCCTGGGCAGCACATTCCAATGGCTAACAACTCTCTCTGGGAAGAACTTTCTGTGATTCTATGAGCAGTCACTGTGACAATGACAGCACTTTAATCTTCAGCTTACTTTTTAGAGCTCTCACCATGACTCAAGCAGGGCAAGACAGGGGAGGTTTAGGCTGGATGTTAGGAAGAAGTTCTTCATAGTAAGAGAGATTGGCCATTGGAATGTGCTGCCCAGGGAGGTGGTGGAGTCACCATCACTGGAGGTGTTCAGGAAGAGACTGGATGGGGTGCTGGGTGCCATGGTTTAGTTGATTACATGGTGTTGGGTGATAGGTTGGACTCAATGATCTCGAAGGGCTCTTCCAACCTGGTTAATTCTATTCTATTCTATTCTATTCTATTCTATTCTATTCTATTCTATTCTATTCTATTCTATTCTATTCTATTCTATTCCATTCCATTCTATCCTATCCTATCCTATCCTATCCTATCCTATCCTATCCTATCCTATCCTATCCTATCCTATATCCTATCCTATCTATTCTGTTCTAACTGAGCAAATAGGAATTCCTCTTCTTTCTCAGTGGTTTTATCCACTGTGTTGTGTTGGCTGTTCATTAGAAGAGCTTCTCTCCTTCCCTGATAGAAAATATAGAAAACTCTCCCTTCTTTTGAAGGGCTGTACTTCTAACTGAATGAGGTCTGTGGGAGTCTCTGAGTGCTTCAGCCACTTGTTGCTCAGATGAAGGTAGAGTGGCAGGAGGAAACCTGGATCCAAAAACTGAGTGACTGCAAGAGGGGGGAGGAAGCAGGAGGTCACTCTGACCTCCCAAGCTCACTGTCAAGACAGGCTGGCAATGTTGCAATGCTTTTAGGCAAGCATGGTCTTTGACCAAAGCAGGCAAAAGTGTCCCATGACCACGATGACTGTGGCTAAAAGAGATGGCAAACCTGCCCCCGGGGAGCAAGGCTGGAGACTGGCAGAGGGCTCGTGCTTCACAAGGTCTGGAAACAAATAAACTTTGGAGCTAAATCCGGAGACTCATTAGAGAACCCCTGCTTAGCCATGGCTGATCTTGTGAGGCAGAAAGATGCCTGTAGCTCAGGTCATGTGAATGGGGCTGTGCCACTGACCTGACCTCAGGGAAGCCTCTCTAAACATTCCATTTCTCAATCTGTGAAACAGAGGCAGTAATACAGGATTGTGGAAGGCTGGCTGCCTACTGACCGTGAAACGCTTCAAGAGCCTGTGTCGAAACGGTAGTGTTTCTTGCAGGGAGTCATCCTGAAGGTTTTCATGGGGCAGGCAAGGAAGAAGTGGGTTGTTTTAGTAGTTCCTACCATCTCTTTTGGGGGTGCTTTTACCCACCTTTCTGCCTCCCTTCCTCCTTGTGTGGGTGCCATGGAAGGTAGCTATGATAGCTAGCCTGGAGAAAAGGAGGCTCAGGGAGACCTTCTTGCTGTCTACAACTACCTAAAGGGAGGTTGTAGCCAGGTGGGGGTTGGTCTCTTCTCCCAGGCAACCAGCACCAGGACAAGAGGACACAGTCTCAAGCTGCACCAGGGGAAGTTTAGACTTGAGGTGAAGAGAAAGTTCTTCCCAGAGAGAGTTGTTAGCCATTGGAATGTGCTGCCCAGGGAGGTGGTGGAGTCACCATCCCTGGAGGTGTTCGAGAGGGGATTTGATGTGGCACTTGGTGCCATGGTCTAGCAGTCATGAGGTCTTGGGTGATAAGTTGGACTTGATATCTTTGAGGTCTTTTCCAACCTTATTGATTCTATGATAAGCAAAGTCTAATGAGTTCTGATGCACCTCTTGGACCAGAGTAACACCAGCCATTGCTTCCTCATCATCCTCAATCGCTTTTGTTATCTCTTCACTCTTCCTGAAGATCAGCGAGTCAGGAGTCATGTAAAATCCTAAAAGAGCATAGAATATACTAAAAAATAAAGGTTACTTTCATAAACCCAGACTTACCCCCTTCTGCTGTGCCCCATAGTGTTGTGCTACATGAGGTCAGGGAGTCTGCCAGAGCTGCCAGAGAGTACATTGGATATTTGCTCAGAGGAAATGTCTTTTTGTTTACATGGGGGAGAGAGAAGCTTAGAGAAGAAACCTGGCACAGAGCAGTTGGGATTCAGTTAATCTGCTTAGAAATACATTAATCAGAGGATCAGATGCTGTCAACAATACTCTTTCCCCCTCACTCTCTTCCCTATTTCAGTACCTTCCTCATCATTGCTCCCACTGGATCCTGCTCCTCACCCTCCTCCCTGTGTCTTTCCTCTCCCCTGCTGTGAATGTCTGGGAGTAATGAAGGGCAAGGAGATTAAAGCCAAATTAACAAACAAAATAGAAATCCTAGATCTAAATGAAAAGTAAAAATGGATCTGTGGCTGCTTATTTATTTCCCTAAAAATAGCCCTGTACTGCAGCCAAGCTAAATGTAGCCAGGTTTTCCTGGAGAGTCCCAGGGGAAATAGGCAGGTCCCAAAAGAGAAGCAGGTCCCAAAAGAGAAGCAGGTCCCAAAAGATAAATAGGTCCCAAAAGAGAAGCAGGTCCCAAAAGATAAATAGGTCCCAAAAGAGAAGCAGGTCCCATAAGAGAAGCAGGACCCAAAAGATAAATAGGTCCCAAAAGATAAATAGGTCCCAAAAGAGAAGCAGGTCCCAAAAGAGAAGCAGGACCCAAAAGATAAATAGGTCCCAAAAGAGAAGCAGGACCCAAAAGAGAAGCAGGACCCAAAAGATAAATAGGTCCCAAAAGAGAAGCAGGTCCCAAAAGAGAAGCAGGACCCAAAAGATAAATAGGTCCCAAAAGAGAAGCAGGTCCCAAAAGAGAAGCAGGACCCAAAAGATAAATAGGTCCCAAAAGAGAAGCAGGACCCAAAAGAGAAGCAGGACCCAAAAGATAAATAGGTCCCAAAAAGAGAAGCAGGTCCCAAAAGAGAAGCAGGACCCAAAAGATAAATAGGTCCCAAAAGAGAAGCAGGACCCAAAAGAGAAGCAGGACCCAAAAGATAAATAGGTCCCAAAAGAGAAGCAGGTCCCAAAAGCGAAGCAGGTCCCAAAAGATAAATAGGACCCAAAAGAGGAGCAGGTCCCAAAAGAGAAGCAGGACCCAAAAGAGAAGCAGGACCCAAAAGATAAATAGGTCCCAAAAGAGAAGCAGGTCCCAAAAGAGAAGCAGGACCCAAAAGATAAATAGGTCCCAAAAGAGAAGCAGGTCCCAAAAGAGAAGCAGGACCCAAAAGATAAATAGGTCCCAAAAGAGAAGCAGGTCCCAAAAGAGAAGCAGGACCCAAAAGATAAATAGGTCCCAAAAGAGAAGCAGGTCCCAAAAGAGAAGCAGGACCCAAAAGATAAATAGGTCCCAAAAGAAAGCAGGAAGCAGGTCCCAAAAGAAATAGGACCCAAAAGAGGAGCAGGTCCCAAAAGATAAATAGGTCCCAAAAGAGAAGCAGGTCCCAAAAGAGGAGCAGGTCCCAAAAGAGGAGCAAATAGTGAGGCTAGTGGCTGCCCACTTCCCCTCCCAACTCCATCCACCTCCCACTGCTTCTGTGGGAGCCTGCAGGAGAAGCTATGGAGCCCACATTGAGACATGGCTTTAACACCTCAGCTGGAGAAAGGACTACTCCAAACTGCCATCCCTCATTGCAGGATCTGTGGGTGCTCAGCTTCTGGCTAACTGTTTAAAGGTGGGCATCTGTAATTATCATCAGCCATGATCCTGTGGGTGCTGAGTTTGAAGCTGGAGATAGGGCAGTTCAGGGTTGTTTGTTTTTTTTTTTTTGGGGGGGGTGGTTCTTTGTGCAATTAGGATAATATGTGCAAGGATATTACCTGTATGAGGAGAGAAGCTTTGATAGAAGCTGGGCTCCCCAGCTAAAGAGGGACACAGGACCACTGGAGAGAGTCCAACAGAGGGCTACAAAGATGACAAGGGGACTGGAGTGTCTCTATTATGAAGAGAGGCTGAGAGACCTGGGTCTGTAGCCTGGAGAAGGCTGAGAGGGGATTTTATCAGCACTTATCAATATTATTTGGGTGGAGGTCAAGAGGGTGGGACTGGGCTCTGTTCAGTGTTCTACACAGAAGGTTTCACTTGAACTTAGGGAGAAACTCCTTAGAGGGTGGCAGGGCAGTGGACCAGGCTACACAGGGAGGTGGTGGAGTTCCCTTCTCTGGAGATGTTCAAAACACCTCTGGACACATTCCTGTGCAATCTGATCCCAGCAAACCTGCTTCAGCAGGGCTGTTGGGCTAGATGATCTTTGGAGATCCCTTCCACGCCTGACCATCCAGTGAATCTGTGAAGGTGTTGCTGTTTCCTGCCCATCTTTTGCCAGGTGGGGGTTGGTCTCTTCTCCCAGGCAACCAGCACCAGAACAAGAGGACACAGTCTCAAGCTGCACCAGGGGATGTTTAGGCTGGATATTAGGAAGAAGTTCTTCATAGAAAGAAAGATTGCATTGGAATGTGCTGCCCAGGGAGGTGGTGGAGTCACCATCATTGGAGGTGTTTAGGAAGAGACTGGTTGGGGTAGTTGGTGCCATGGTTTAGTTGATTAGATGGTTCTGGGTGATAGGTTGGACTTGATGATCTCAAAGGTCTTTTCCAACCTGGTTAATTCTATTCTATTTATTCCAATTCCTGTCTAGTTAGTCTAGTCTTCTAGTCTAGTCTAGTTCTATTATTCTATTCCTTTTCTATTCTATTCTATTCTATATTCTATTCTATTCTATTCTATTCTATTCTATTCTATTCATTCTTTCTATTCTATTCCTTTCTATTCTATTCTATTCTATTCTATTCTATTCTATTCTATTCTATTCTATTCTATTCTATTCTATTCTATTCTATTCTATTCCTTCCCTGCCTGGCCCCTGGTGAATTGTAAAGGAGACTCAAAGGTGGCATCCTAGGGCTATGTGGAGTTAAGGTTTACCCTCTGAGCTCTGCTGCTGCAGAGTAACTGTTGTCAGGGGAGAATTTGGTTATGTGCACTGCCTTCTAACATTTTCATTTTATTAATCTTTCAAGGAAAGTAGAACAAAAACTAAAACAAAAGTGAACAAGATATCAGCACCAACTAGGGGATAACGAAAGAGGTAGATGGCTCCTGATCTCTACCCAATATTTGCTTTTCACATATGGTGTTTTATATTCCTGGGTTGTCTTCTCAACACTGTTTCATTCTCTGTTGAAGGCAGAGAATGAAACATTGCCTCATGGGCAATGCAGGAGGTGTGGTGGACTGCTGGAGGGCAGAGAGGCTTTGCAGAGGAACCTCAACAGGCTGGACAGATGGGCAGAATCCAACGGTATGAGATTGAACACATCCAAGTGCCGGGTTCTGCACATTGGCCACAGCAACCCCAGGCAGTGCTACAGGCTGGGGTCAGAGTGGCTGGAGAGCAGCCAGGCAGAGAGGGACCTGGGGGTACTGGTTGATTGTAGGCTGAACATGAGCCTGCAGTGTGCCCAGGCAGCCAGGAGGGCCAATGGCATCCTGGCCTGCATCAGGAATAGTGTGGCCAGCAGGAGCAGGGAGGTCATTCTGCCCCTGTACACTGCACTGGTTAGGCCACCCCTTGAGTCCTGTGTCCAGTTCTGCGCCCCTCAGTTCAGGAAGGATGTTGACTTGCTGGAGCGTGTCCAGAGAAGGGCAACAAAGCTGGTGAGGGGTTTGGAGCACAGCCCTGTGAGGAGAGGCTGAGGGTGCTGGGGTTGCTTAGCCTGGAGAAGAGGAGGCTCAGAGGAGACTTATTGTTGTCTACAACTCCCTGAAGGGAGGTTGTAGACAGGCAGAGGTTGGTCTCTTCTCCCAGGCAGCCAGCACCAGAACAAGAGGACACAGTCTCAGGCTGCGCCAGGGCAGGTTTAGGCTGGATGTTAGGAAGAAGTTCTATACAGAGAGAGTGATTGCCCATTGGAATGAGCTACCTGGGGAGGTGGTGGAGTCACCATCATTGAAGGTGTTCAGGAGGAGACTTGATGGGGTGCTTGGTGCCATGGGTTAGTTGTTTAGGTGGGTTGGATTGGTTGATGGGTTGGACGCCATGATCTTGAAGGTCTCTTTCAACCTGGTGTAGTGTATTGCATTGTATTGACTTTATTTCAAGGGAAATCTTTAACTTCAGGGATCTCCTGACATTTGAGCCATTGTTTTAACAGCATTACAGAGCTGCATTAGTTTTGGAGATTTTGCAATCCCATGTTAATCCAAATTCCACGGGAGTCAGCACACAGACACCCATTGTCTTAAGCTGGGGTTGGTTCAGGTCATTACTCTTCAATTTGTGCTGGGGAAAGGGATAAAAGGGAGGGGTTGGTGGTGTATACCAGCCCTCAGCTTCTTTTTGTGCTTTCAGGGGTGAAGTAAAAGCTGGCTGAGAAAGAAATTGAAGTGGATATATGTTTTTACAGGAGATACTTTATTGTTCTTCAAGGAGGGGTAAGAAAGAAGGAGGCATGAGCGGAATAGAAGGGTACTGCCTAGGGGTGCAGCAGTACTTGCCCTAAGTGGGGAAAATGGAGCACTTTAGCCAGAGAATTACTGGCACATCATTCCTTCCACAAGAAGATGTGTCTTTGCACCAGTTCCCCTGCTCTGCTGCTTCCTGAACTAAACTGAGAGCCTACCTCTGGTTGTCCTCAATCTGTTTTAGAAGAAAATCCAGAGGAAAGAGTGCTATTACTTTGTTTATGCATATACATGAGCAGAAGCACAGAATGAGAGGACACAGTCTCAAGCTGTGCCAGGGGAAGTTTAGGCTTGAGGTGAGGAGAAAGTTCTTCACAGAGAGACATGATAGCCATTGGAATGTGCTGCCCAGGGAGGTGGTGGAGTCACCATCCCTGGAGGAGTTCAAGAGAGGATTGGACATGACACTTGGTGCCATGCTCTAGTAGTCATGAGGTGTTGGTTGACAGGTTGGACTTGATGATCTTTGAGGTCTTTTCCAACCTTATTGATTCTATGATTCCATAACTGTCTGGGGACACGTGGTGCACCCTGTCTCTGCTTGGCATGCCTTCTGCAGTCTCCTAACCACTATGGTACTCTGTGACCCAGCTGCCTGCTGTCTAAGCATAGCTGCCAGAGGGGACAGTAGTACCTGCTGGCTGTGTTCCGTGAGTCCTTTGCAGCCTTCAGGATGCTAGGATGAAGTTCTTCCCAGAAAGAGTGATTGGCCATTGGAATGTGCTGCTGAGGAAGGTGGTGGAGTCACCATCCCTGGAGGTGTTCAAGAGGGGACTGGATGTGGCACTTGGTGCCATGGTTTAGTCATGAGGTCTGTGGTGACAGGTTGCACTTGATGATCTTTGAGGTCTCTTCCAAACTTGTTGATTCTGTGATTCTGTGAAGAGAGATGAAGGAAGAGTTACTTACCACCAACCTCTTACTCTGTCCACAGTGTTGCCACTGTCTTCCTTGCTCATAGCCAGGATCTAAAATGACACAGTTCAGTCTGTGGTACTCCATCTCCAGGCTCAACACTGTAAATTGATGTGGATGGTGGATAGTAGTTTGCTGAACTTAGAAGAGGAGTTGTAAGGAAAG